>JAWZYV010009045.1:0-293497 GCA_038373885.1 Cheiracanthium punctorium | reverse complement strand
TAAATTTGATTTCTATAAAAATAGTTGCGGGTGACATAGCTCCTCGAGAATCCTTTACTTTTAGCACGTCTTTTCCCGTAAAAAAATTGTCACGATTATTTTTAACAGCACTGACATCCGCTGAAAAATGGAAGAATGCGAGAACAGCTGGATAGATCGTCATAAAAAAAGTCAGCTTTAGCCCTTAACCCTTTGAGGCGCAACCCTTTCCCAATGCTGAAAAAAGGGTCTCTAGACACGCGATGACGACACGCGTCTCTAGACACGCGTTACGATCGTCTGCCATCTTGCTGGTAGTTAAGGCAAGCGATGTAAACGGCTGCTCTTTTTTCAGCATTGGGAAAGGGTTGCGCCTCAAAGGGTTAAGGGCTAAAGCTGACTTTTTTTTTTTTTTTTTTTTTTAATGGGCTATATTACAGGATTTTAACGTCATTAAACCTTCAATTACCTTCAGAGGCCAACACTTGCTAGTTCGTACTGCTTTTCTTCTCTCGGTTGGTGTATTGGGTTTCCCCCCCATCTTTTTTTTTTTTTTTCTTGGAAAGGCTGCTTTATTTTTGGAAAAGAGGGGGCTCTTGCCCCAACTGCCCCTTCGTACGAGAGGGCTGTGAGTGCTGGGGTATTCTACCGGCGACCCTCTATTCCTTCATTTGAGCCGCTCGAAGCCTTTTGGGAAAATAATTTTCAGCGTCAATTTAGATGATCTTATGTAAGGAATAAAATTCTTTGTGAAAATCCACATATCAGTTTCGAACGCTGTTTATTCGCGAATAGATTTGATTTTCTTGTTTTCCATAAATTTTTTTGTGGGTCTGCATGTGTTCTGTTTCAATTCATTTTTGCATGTCCGTAAACTCGTCCGTTGACTTCTTTTACCCAAGGATAGGAGCTGTCTCTCAGATGAGACTCAAAAACAGAGCTTGATGTGGACACATTTTGTTAGGAGTTGCTGCAGATGGACCCCCCGATTCTCGCTTGTGCACTTACCATTTTGTCCATTTTTAAGTTAATATGGACCCCCTCCCTGCACTTTTGTAGCTTTATGGGTTTCATTTAAACTTTAAAATCACTTTGCCGTCCCATATTGCACTGTGTGGTTAGCACTCCACGCTCCATGATTATGGGCTTGATTGTTAATTCGTCCTTCCTTTGGGGGTAACGTTTAAAATAACCACTTTTTTTCGTTGAATCGTAATTCATTATTTGCTTTTGTTTTTATAATTAAATCTGGCCAATTTTTATCAATGTTCTAAATCACCCGAACACCTAAAATGTCTTGAGTAAAGTCTAGATTACGCTGAGGCCCGCCACTTGACAGGTGTATTTGATTGCGGCCCTCGGACACTTGGAAACCCTTGTTTTAGTGTTATAGTAGCCATAAAGAGAAAATTAATACCTGAAAGTTCAGTTTATAGAGGTCCCGCACTGGCCTAGTCGCAAAGCTCTGTTCCCGAAGAATATGGTGCTCAAATAATGAAATGACCAACATTTGCGGCCCGCGTTGTGGTCAAGCCTCCAGTAGGCCGTTGATCCGGCCTTTAGAAACGAAAAAAAAAACGTTTAGTTTGGAGAACATTCTGTTACTAAACTAGTAATGCACTGGTAAAAGTCTTGATCTTCGAACACAGATACGAAACAGATTAAAGTAAATTGATAGATCCACAATTATAGGTATGAATTTTGAAAATAATGCATATATTTGAAGTATACATCATCTTAAACTGGTAATTTTACGTAGAATGTAATATAAGGTGCACACAATAATTTCAAATACAACTGATAATTAGTTATGGATATGGATCATTATAATTCGATTCTGATTAAAACTATTTTTCAATTTTGAGCAACCTTTGCATGACTGAATTTGAAAGAGCTCAGTATAGGTAGTGCAACTGGAAAAAGATTTCTGTCCTTTTAAATCATTTTTAAAAAAACTAAAACTTTTGAAGTACTTTGGGAAAAACTTTTTTTTCTAGAAATTTTTAACTAGTATTTTTAGTAACGTTTTAATTGTTTCTATTTATATTTATTTATTCTATTTCTTGCTCTTCATCAAAGATTCTAGTCACCAAGTTCTGCTGCCCATAAGCATAACTATAGTCAGCATACGGCCGCATTCATACTAAAAATCACCTCGAAATGGTCATATTTGAAAAATTGGTCTCAATAAGTAGTAACCTAAACTTGTGGAGTCTAAAGTAGTTAGTAGTTCCAAGAACGATTCGATTTGAACTAAAGAGACTGTTTAGTGATTTACAGAACTACTGATAGGGAAAAAAATCATGCATAGATACAGATAATTAAAAAACCAGTATTACTGCATTATGACTGTAAGAAGTACGCTATATAATTTTGAAACGTACTTAATTTTGGAAATCCTAAATAAAAGTAACTGCGTTTTAAAGAGTACCGCAAGATAATTTATTGATCGTAAAAATATATTTTTAAAAGTTTAAAATTTTACGTCAGCTAAATATTTTTTTAAACACCTGTGTCGTAAAATAAAAGCAATAAAAGCTGCGATTTTTTAAACTTTTCATTTTTTAGTAAATGTTTTACATTCCTCAGATGGAAATGTTAAAACTGTTTCCCCTCCCCCCACAAACAATAAGAATTTTAGGGTTTTTTTCCTAAAAGCTGGGGGGTCCTGTTTTTCTTTCTTCCCACTAAATTTTAAAAAATCCCCCTGAGGAATAAAGTAGCAATTACAAATATTCCATTTCGATAGCTTACATCATTCTAGGACTTGCTTTTTTACTGCGCAAGACGCATTGTGTGAGGATTGTTTCAGTGGAGTAATTTAGTTCGCATTCCCGCTTTTTATATATATACAGACATGTAAGCAGGGTATCCAGCAAATAAAACCCTGATTTCAGAATAAAAAATCTCATAAACAAGGTCAATTGAAGAATGCAGTAAACAATATATTTATTATGTAACCTGTAAAAATTTTACACAGATGATTAGAAATCTCCTAACAGACAGTGATGTACTTAGATTTCGTTTGAAGGGAGTGTTGTGGAAGTAATGTTGGTGTTAAGTCGTAATCTTTATTCTGAAAATCAAAAATTTATGGACTCTATGTCTCCGACAGGGGGGGGGGGTGTTAGAAAACCCAAGCGGTGCCGTGCTCGTAGCGTACGTGCTCATAGCGTACACCCCATCAAGGGTGCTTGTAGCGTACATGTGGTGCTCGTAGCGTACATCTCCCCCTCCACCTGTTTCCGTTCTCACCACAGCAAATCCGACTAAATGTAGATCTACTTTAGTAGCGGCCATTTTAGTCCACAAAATCATAGTTTAGAAAACAATAAAATATGGGGCAAAAACCACCTTCTTTAGCAAGAAAATTGAGTTGCTGGTCATCTTTTGCTGTTCTCTTGTTTAAAGGTGTGCAAGCAATCTGTGTACATAATGTATTATACTAGAAACCTCTTAAAATGATAAAAAAACCATCATTTAAAAATATATTGCTATTTAAACTATTAATTTTTCTATATAAATGCCTTCTTGCTGCATTCCCGGCTGAAAATCAAACTATCAGAAAGAAGAAAATGTAAACGTGTACAGGCATTAGGCGGTTTTACGGGGGGGTCTAATTACCCCTCCCAGGATTTTGAAAACGAAAGTGAAAAAAATAATTCTGCATAGGAAATTCACAATCGCGAATTACAGATCCCGAGCCCGTCTCATTTTAGTAGGGGGGGGGGAACAATTTTGATCGATGGGGTCGAAGATGCATGGTTATTATTTTTAGGATTTACATACTTCATCAATTATATGATTAATTAAACACTTATTTCACATTTGATAATTGATTAAACATTTTATTCACATATATAAAGTGTATTGTGCAGTCAAAGGTGACCCTTTTCCTCTCTATGTCCCCCGGTAGTCACTCCTTCTCTGAGGCACTGAGTTTATATAAATTATAAAATAAATGGGGGGTTATATAAAATTATAAGCCCCCTCCCAGACTGCAACTGTAGAACCGCACTTGTACACAGGTTCCCGCAAGATGAACAAAGAAGAGCGGAATGAATGCGTGGGATTCCTAGAAATAATTGGACGCCAAACAAAATTACATATGATTGTATATTGTATAAGATCTTAAATTTATCTTATACAGCTTAAAAAAAATATTTTTAACTTTTTACATTATAATATGAATACTTTTTACTAATTTAATGGCAATTTGGTAAAGGGCTGAAGTATGTAGATCTAGGGTTCTGGCCTACAGCGCGACTGTTTTCAGTAGTTGTAACCTGAATAAGCGCTAGAACCCCTCAAAAAGTTCTCCGCTCAAGGCATGCCTTAATTAAGCAAGCAGCCTTCATGTAGATCTGCCTTAAACACAAAATCAAAATAACTCACATGATAACTTACACTGAAAGTAAAAAGTTTTATAGTTTTAATATTAAATAAAAATCATTATTTCTTCCAGCCCTAGACCCTATTAGAGAGGGTGTCTTGCAAGCACTGACCTAGGGTTTTCTTCTTTAAATATTGATCTTAGACATATATAATTAATTACATTTTATGGTGTCGAATAAACTTTTCAGGAAATTAAATGTAAGTAAATACAAACTTTTACTTTTTATACAGCCCTCTTACACAAATTCCCAATAAATAAAATATTCTCCCTTGCATTAATGAGGTGATGTAGAAAGTTTAAGCTTTCTCATCAGAAGGCTTACAAATGTTCAATCAAAGTCTGTGAGGGGCAATAAGCTTTTCAATATCAAAAATAGTAAACATATAATTATTAAAACTATTCAAACAAAGCTAATTAACTATTAATTTTAATCACAGTTATATATACCCAATATTTTACATTTTAAGAAATGAATTTTAAATCATTTAAGCCAGTTTCCTTCAAAAAGTCTTGCTGTTTTTTTCAGCATTTAAAAAGTTGTCTAAAAACATTACAATTACACTAACATTTAATTTATAAAAGATTTTTAAAAAGTTGTTTTTGACTTATTAATACCATAACTTAATTTTTAGAAAGGCATCTTTAAAATAAGAGCACCAATGTTTAAATTGATTATTTTCAGAAATAAAAATATTATATAAATATATATACTTATAAATCTTCCTTATTTTAAAATTTATTATTTAAAAACAAAGAGCTAACAAGAAAAATTACCATGAATCAGAATAAACTCTTGCAGTTATAAAAAGAAAACCAGTAATAATGATCCATAGCTCAACGCTAGGTCTCCCTCAATCCGATCGTGCGCAGTAACGTAGCAATTCAGTAGGTTTGGGGGGGGGGGAGGAGGGGGATTCTGGACACTGAAAGACATCGATATATGATTATTTTTAGAGGTGTTCCGGATATCCGTATCCGTATCCGTATCCACGGATGAAAAAAAAGATCCGGATCCGCATTTTTTTTAGCGGATCTTTTAACGATATTTCAGAATAAATGAAAGAAAGAAAACAAAATTATTTCGTTATTATTTATTTATTTTTTTTATAATTAAACATAACGTGTTTACTTGCGTAATAGTCGCCCTCGCATAATAGTTTCATACCCGTTTTGAAGCAGACAAAATTTCTAAAAATATTTTTCCTCTAGAAAGGCCGCAGTCACGTATTCGACATTTATGTCTATAGAAAAATATTACTATAATAAAAATATTACTAAACAGAAAAATGCCTCTTTTTGCGTCTGAGATACCTTTTGTTTTACTTTAATGTTTTATAGCCAGCACTGTTTTTAATATTTGAAGCTCTATCCAGTATTCGAACATGCTAAAAGACATTCTGAAATATACACCGCTTGATACAATTTTTAATTTTAAACACTTCATTATAATTGGGAATCGGCCGTAAAACAGTTCCTTTAAAAAAAAAAAAAAATTACAATGACTTTTTCTCGACTTGATTTAAACTTCACCTTATTTGTTCAAAATAAATAGTAGTAATGAAATCTACAATTTTGTGGACTAAAATGGCCGCTACTAAAGTAGATCTATATTTAGCTGGATTTGCCCTTTTATTTCTTCTTTTCAATTATTACTGTGGTGAAAACAGGTGGCGGGGAAGATGTACGCTACGAGCACCACATGTACGCTACAAGCACGCTTGATGGGGTGTACTCTATGAGCACGTACGCTACGAGCACGGAACCCCCCAAGCACCTTCTTGCATATGCTAATAGATGGCGGTACACATAAAAATCGACAGACGATTATCATGTATAAATTACATTCTCAGCAAGCAGCCACAACATTTTTTTTTTTTTTAGAATGTCCACCGTTCTTCATACAGAAGTGTCGCCAACGAATAATGAAATTGTCATTAGAGCCGGTAATGTCTCAACGGAAACAGATTCAAATAATAACACAAATCGACTATTCAAGCTCTTCCAGTGTATTGGGGTGGTTCTGGTAGATAGTATCTTTCAATATGCCCCAGAAAGTAGTCACAAGTAGTCAGATTGGAAGAATATGGAGGCCAATCTATTATAGAGGCCTATGATTACAACGCTATCTGTTACGTAATATATATATTAGGTGTACCAGAAAGTAATGTTATTTTACGTATGTTAATATTTTGCCTAGCCAAAACTACGGAAGCTAATAATATGAATTTGGCCCCTATGTGAGTTTTTTAGCTTAGGTGCTGGATTGGCGTGCATTTTCCAAAATTCGTAACTTATGGGGAAGAGGAGACAAAACGTTCTTTTCACATATCCTGCATGATCTCAAAAAAAAAAGAAAAGGATGTCCATAAAATTTGTCAAGTATAACACTCGCGAATACACCAAAAATTGATTTCAAAACATTTCGAATATAATCCTCCGTGGCGAGAAGACGCAAAAAAAAGAAGGAGGGTGGGCCATTTTCAAGAAAGAAAAAAATAATAATACTATCTGTGAAATTCACTCGCTTTAAAACTTAACGAATATTAATCCTATACTTAAGCACCGCTTGTTTGTAATTTAATATTTGGAAATTTATTTTTTTTCAATTTTATGTAAATTATGGACATAACTTTCCGGTATACACCTATTGTGTGTACTCAGTGGAGTAGACAGAAATTTTTCGTGGGAGAGGGGGGGGGGTTACGACTACTGCAACTCACATATATGTATAACGTGTGTGTAATAAAAGAGGGAAGAACACACATTTTGTACGGCACAAATTCCTCAAGGGGGGGGGGGGGTGATCCCCCTATCCCTCCCTTGACTACGCCACTGTGTGTAATACATTTAAACTTTCCAATAAAGTTGAAAAGTGCTTTGGTTTGTCAATTTGTCTGTATGTTTGTCTGTCTGTATTGTATTTTAATTACAGTCAGAGTACTATGATTACCATCGCACTAGCAATAAACAGCAGTTAGCTATTACGGTGCGACAGCTGAAACTGCGTAGTACTTTGCAACACAGGCAACAAAGTAGATGTATCTAACCGAAGTTCGGTACATCTACTTTGTAGATCGACCGGAGTTCTCGCAAACAATATGTCTTTTTAAAGATACAAGTCTATATCTAAATCCCCCACGGTACGAGAATAAATATGTAAAATACTTCGGAAGATTCTTCAGACGAATATACTGCTCATCATTTGAATATTCGGACTATTTTCAACATGGCTAGAGGTACAGGGTGGTTACAATTAAAGTTGCCCTATAAACAGCATTCTACAGCTGAAACGGGTGGGCCGATTGCTACACAATTTGGTATGTTGACTGTGTGATGAAGGAAGTTTTTTAAAAGATTAGTTCAAAAAATGTCCACCAGATGGCGCTTTGCATGATGAAATAAGTTTAAGATGATCCAAATAAGTTTTAAAAGGCTAAAAAACTATTGAAGAAATGTTGAAATTGTCTGTGCATATCGAATTAGCCCTTTCCGTTGTTAAATTTGCCGTTTTTCATACAAAGCTCCACCTGGTGGGCATGTTTTGAACTAATTTTTTTTTTCAAAATTCCTTGAGCGCATCTGCTGTCTATATACCTAATTTGGTTACAGTGCGTTCACCTGTTTTAGCTACAGAGCCCTGCTTATAGGGGAACTTTAATTATAACCACCCTGTATATCGCAGCGGCAGGACGATCTTCGACATAGAAGCAAAAAGTTTCATGCAGTAATATAAGTTACATTGAGCCACTTTGGACGCCGCACACACACAAAAAAAAAAAAAAAAGAAAAAGAAAGAAAGAAAGAAAGAAGAAAAAACCGTTGCACAAACGGGAAATCTCGGTCCCCAATCTCAGTCCGTGTGTACGGTCATTTCTGTTGGAGGCACAATTAAAGGCGTTGTCGAGCGTAACGCTGTGGAAAGAGACAGAATTATGGTAATTTGTGTCTCAGAGATAACAAATTTGATAAAAAAGCGGGGGAGAGATGTAAAGGTTGCGGAAAATGGGTTTCGAAAGGATGTTGTGGCTTATGGGAAAGTTGCTGTTTTTACTTCGAAAATGCCCCAAAACCTCTTGTTAGTATTGGTTGGCATGGACTTACATAAGTAAATTTTTTTTTATTAGTGTTGCGATGGAACATTTTATTTAACTACACCAACTTCTCAGTTTTTACTTGTTCTTAAATACCTTTGTGAAAGTACAAGACCGTAGCCAAGAGGGGGCGGGGGATGCGTAGTTAAAATCACCCCCCCCCCCCTCTCTCGAAACTTTCAGGCACATAAATTACTATTTCTAGAAGTGCATTTAAAAAATAATACCTCCAGTGGAGTATCTAAGGTACAGCAGATATTACCACGTGCCATGAGATTCACTTGAAAGTAGGTGCAGATTTACTTGCGAGATTGACGTTTGCCTGCGCTCGCAAGCAAACGTTGGGCTGCTGGCAGGAACATTCAAAGATCCGTGCTGGGAAGAAATGTTGGGTACAGAAAGGAGAATAGCTACAGTCACGTCCTTAATACGGTGGGAAGGAACATGCTAAAATCAATTACACTAAAATATTTATTTTTAATCACTGTCCTTAGAATCAAAATATATGAGAAATTTTTATTTGCATAATATGAATTCTCACGACTGAAACCAATATAAATAGTCATTTCTAAGTAAATTATAAGAATGATCATACACACAAATTCAGAATGATCATACACAGGGGCGTAGCCAGAAATTTTTCATGGGGGGGGTTTACGACTGCTACAACTCATATATATGTATACGTGTGTGTGATAATATAGTGAAGAATATACATTTTGTATGGCAAAAAATTCTTCACGGGGGTTATGACCCCCCCTAACCCCCCCCCTTGGCTACGCCCCTGATCATACAGAATGATCAAACGACACTGAAGGGATTGGTGGCTTTTTTAATTAAGGGAGGGCGCAATTTTGTTGTCTGCCGCGGGCACTACTTTATCTAAGGTACGCCCAGCGGCGGATCCAGAAAAAAATTCTGGAGGGGGCACAAGACAATTTTTGTCACATTTCCTTATAGAATGACTTGAATTTACAAAATAAGTCAATCTTCTATAGTGTAAACTTCATTCGTCTGGGGGGGGCACGTGCCCCTGTGCCCCCCCTCTGGATCCGCCAATGGGTACGCCACAGGCTACCGCAATCAAACATAAAACTTGAAAACCCTTCCTCCCCGATATTATGCGGCCTGGCTGTGGCCCTGTATAAGGATTTGTCATTCAACCTTCTAATATGACCACTGTGCCAAAAGTTCTGGGAAGGTGAATGAAGTTTTAAAACTGGACGTATCTAGAAGATTGACTCAGCTAAATAAGAGTAAAAAAAATCATCTATGAATCTCTCTATTCTAAAAAAAAGTAAGGGCCGCCGTCGTCGCCGCTGTCAAAAGCTTGTTCGCCTATCTTCTCCTAAACCGTAGGGATTTGAATTTCAAGAAACATGCCACGTATTCGGAAAATTCCGAGGAAACTGATAAGCTGACTTAAATTTCGAAAATCGAATTATTTTAGAAGATATTAATTAAAAAAAAAAAAACGAAAAAATAAACATAATGGTTGCCAGATTTGGCATAAAATCGTTCATTCCTTTGCAACAAAGCAATTACAAGTATGTAGAATCGCGTGAAATTCACAAACAAAGTCGAATTACACCAATATTACGCCAAATTAAAAGTATATGAAATAAATAACTCAAAGTGCGTTACACAAAGTTGACAATTTTCAAATAGTAAGTTCGCTTAGACAACAGGAGTTTAGAATTAGCGACTATTCGTTTTTCCAAAACAGAATAACTAATTGTAAATGATTTTAAAAGTGCCATCTTGGCATTAGGAATATACTGGCTAAATGGTATCTTTTCAAGCAGGGTGAACTTCGCGTTCCAGAATGTTAGAACCCAGTATCTTGAAAATGAAAAATAATTAAAATCAAGATTATTTTAAATCCGGTTCGGTCCAGCTGGAGTATTTGCTACCAGTAGACATATTTGGCGGCGTTAACTATGCCATTATAGCAGTTATATTACACTTTGGATATTTGCCAACGCGGCGAGATGATATAATTCGTGGTGCTAAATACACCTATCTGCAAAGGATTATGTATATGAAAATATGGATAACGGTTTTCCGGGAACCTTACATGAGCAGTAATTATAGGTTGTGAGCATGTGTAAATCGCCAAATAATGAAAAATCGCCATGGGTGGCAAGCTATCCTAGCTGTTCCGTAATTTTTATCAAAGAAAACTTATAAAGTACTGTTTTCTTAGAGCTAATTATTAACTATACATATACGTAAGTCGCCAAATTATGAAAAATCGCCATGGGTGGCAAATACGCAAGGTGTCCAATAGGTTTTACTTAATTAAAAATGCAGCTAAAACAGATGTTCTGATTTTATTACGCTTTAGCTCCTAATTAATAAAACATTTGAATGGCAATTTTAAATATCATTGTATTTCTGAGGAGTGCAAATAATTTTTCCAGCTATTATACGCGGAGTCCGCACTCCAGGTGGAGTATAGCTCAGGACCCGTAGAACAGGGATTCCTATAACAAAATATCTACCATGTTATGGGGAGGGGGGGGGGACCACTGTAGTGTGAAGTTTAATTTTTATATACCAATGAATGAATATGCAAGAACCAAGCAATTTGCAGCTCAGTAACATTCTATCTGATCCAATCTTTGGGTTTTGTTTGATAAATTGTGTCTTTTTTATGAATGAGCTTTATTAGGAGCCGAATGCCTCATACGAAAAGCGAGCGTAGCGAGTCTAGGGGCCTTGGCCCCTAGTGATATTAAAATCAAAATTATATTTGAAAATCTGATAGAAATACACAGAACTTGACGGATATAAACTTATGACCAATATAAAATTAAAATAGATAGATACTATTGTAATATGAGGTACAAGCGTTACTGATATATATTTTTACAAAGGTCATTTTATAGAAATTTTTATTTCCATTTTGCAACGCAAAAAAAGAAAAAAAATTAAAAATTGCTTAAAATGTAAATATTTTTTCTCACAAGTTGCGTATCATTGTCTTTTCCTTTTTACTTCAATAGATGAATCTCCGCCAGTGACTGAACGACGTTAGCCTTATTGCTTATGATCGAAGTGGAAGATCGTTGAGGAGATGAAACTCTGTCAAAGAATCTGGTTGTTCTAAGTGGTAAATTTACTAGCTCTCTTGGATTTTGCTGATGGTTTCTTTATAAATTTTAAAACTCCTTATCCGATTTCTCCTTAAAAGACTTTCAATTGCATCCCTATGCTACACATCTCATATCTAGGCAGTTGGTCTTAATAACAAAAAAGAAAAATCTGTCACCGTAGCAGCATTTCAACCAATCACAATTTCACGGCAGTCAGTAACAGGTACGCCTTTTGTATATATTTCAGACTTAAAATGTATCAGATTGTTAAAAAATCAAAATTTCTCTAAGGTTTATAAACTCACTATTTGATCAGATATCGGGCTCATATTTCAAAAAGGAGGATTTCGTCCAATACTCTCGAATTATTAGATAAGCTCTGTGCGATAGTCACTTCCAACTGTCGTATACATCAAGTATGTTCAACCAATGATATCTAAACTTCATACGTCACTGTCATATATAAACAGCTAGATCCGCATTGCACTTCATCGCAGTATTCTTCCATGCCACGACTGTTATGTACTTGCTGCGCCTATTATTACGTCAGAGGCACCCCCCCCCCTTCCCCCTCTTGGAATCTCCGACCGCCTTTCAAATATCATTCTTAATGTTCTTATTATCGAACCGTGTAATTCGACGCTCTCGGGAAAGCGATCCCAGACGATCTCTTCAACAAGCATCCATATTTGTTTGTGGATGACGCACATCATGCCCTTCAACGCTTTTGAGGATGGCCCTTGGGGGTAAGGGCGTCAAGCGATGTTTTCCTCAGATATTAAGATCTTTGTCGATTCCCCCCTTTATGTGTGGAATATGAAAAACCGCTGCTTCTTTTTATTTTATTTTACTCTTTCAATTGGAAATAATAATGCCGGCATCGAATGTCCGACGTTCGGTCATGCGTGGCCCACCCCGACGTCTTCCGTACGAGGCGAGGGCCACCGAAGAGGGATTCCCGCCGATCGCGTCCGATTTCGAACGGGGACCGGGGTGGTCGGACGGAAGATTTCGAATAGATTTGCAGCTCCCATTGAATTGTCAAAAAAAAAAAAAAAAAAAAAAAAAAAGGAAGTGGGACAAAAGTTTGTATGACTGGATAAGACGATATCTGTTTTTGTTCGATTGCCCGGAGATGTTGTTATATGCCTTATTTAATAAATACATCAATGCGTTCACAAAAACTAATATGTTTTTGTGCATTTCCTCTTACGGCAGTCTATTGAAACAACTTTATATACAAATTAGAAAACATACTTTTTTTTTATTATTTGTTGGTAAAAAATGAAATTTTGTCAGCTTCAACATGCATTTGTGATTTTTTCCGTGATGAAGCAGCTAAATCTGCGAATGAATAAATTAACGGAATATAGTATTAAGTTGGGAAATATAATTTAGAAGTAAATTCAATGTGTAGCATTAACACACTCATGAGGGATTTGGGGGGTTAATCACTCCCCTCAAAAAAAACAAAAGTAAAATCTATAGTCGGGAGCATTTAGTTTACACTAGCATAATTTTCATGTTTCATTTATATCTAACTAGCACTAATATAACCTAATTAACTAATTAATGAACACTAATAATCAATTATAATCTAATTATAACTAATTAGTCTTTAATTAAATTTATCTAAATGTCGATGTTATGATACACCCCCCCCCCCAAAAAAAAAAAGCTTTTCTGCGTTTGCACTGGTTTGTAGCTATCGATTGTGTTATTTTGTACCTTAAAAATTAGTATACACTAAATTATAAAAAAATAAAATTTCTAATTTTCATCAATGCTTTGTTTTATTTTAATATCTGTACAATCTTTGTAAATTGAATGTATTAAAAAATTTCTGATGCATTATAGTTGTAGATAATATTAAGTAGATTTATTTTTATAAAAACGTATTTAAATGATCACACTAACAGTTCGAATCAGGTTGATAAAAAGATGTGATCCCAGTTTGGCTCTACTTATATTACCAGTGTTGCAGGGAATACGGCAAAAAAGTTCTATAGTGTTTTGACAATATATATATATATATATATATATATATATATATATATATATATATATATATATATATATTAATCTGTTCAACTACGAAAGGAAACAGTAGTCCTTCAGTTAAAAACAACAGAAGCATACATAGAAAACCTTAGAAAGTTCAATGAGTACCAATTTTAAGTTAATGTCTCTGTTTTAAAAATGAAACAATAATAAAATCACAAAAATATTATTTTTTTATGTATAGCATTCTGATAAATATTCTTTATTAGAATAATTCACGATAAGTATTCTTCTGTAGTGTGATGCAAACTGACCAGTTCGAAACGCACCAAGCCTTTTTGCTGACCCATGATTCGAATAGCGATTTCCAATCCTACTTCTACGGTGCATTTGTCATTACCATGGAATAAACATGCATTATAAGCAGAAAATAATTAAGTAAAATGATTTTCCCCTGAAGAAATATTATATATCGTCTGGATCTGACCTTATTTCTAATCTTCTAATCAGTAAGCTATCTACCCCACGGTATCTGTTTACCTCCAGACAGATTCCTTGCTCACCAAGAAACCTAGGGAGTGCATGCGGGAATATTCTTTTCCCCATTTCCTCTCGAAAAAAGTAGGGAACAATAACGCATACAAATCTCCTGTTCAATAACATAATATCCTGTTTCACCCGAGACCTCTGAAAATTGATTAAAAAAGAATATGTTTATTAATTACTTCCTTGGGGAAGGAAGTAACGCTGATCCTCAAAAACTTTTACAAGAAAACTATTCAATTTTCTATCATATATTTTAAAATAATTTTGGATTGCAAAATCTTTATTTTCCAATTTCTATTAATATTTTTACATTAGTAATTTTTCAATCTTCTCTTTTGATAAATTTTTAATTTGTAAACATTTTAAGCTGTTTTGAATTATAAAGTGTTTTTTTAATAACCAGTTGAGAACTATAGAAGTATAGAGCCTTCCTTCCCATGATATTAACATTTCGTTTTTAAATACTTTTGGTTTTCAAAATAATATTGTTACAGTGTTATGAGAGTTGTTGAAAACCTTCCAGCATTGATATACCTAAAAATGTGTTCCTTGACGATTTACTTTTAATTTGTAATTACTTATTTTGCATTTTGTTTAATTTGTAAAATATTTTTTATTTATTTATTGTTAAGTGACAACAAAAGAAAAGAAAGTTTTCTAATACACGAAATAAAATATTCTTCTAGGGAAAAATAAACCACTTTTATAAGTATCGGTGATTTAAAGGGTAAACAAATGAAAGTTTTCTTGTAACTGTGTACCCATTTTCAATTATACAGCCCTGTTCGTTTCATGGATAGCAGACGACTGGACTTACATAACGTCCGATTACGGCCAATTATCTACGCAAGGGATCTAGGACCGGGAATAGGGATGTCCTCCGTGGGGAAGTTTCTAAGGGGGTCCTAATCCGCCATTTACGCGAAGTTTTGGAGAAAACCATGGAAAACGCCGAACGGCTAGGTCGATGGATGCAACCTGGATTTGAACCAGTCACCTGTCTTTCAGTTGAGAGTGCAAATGCGCTTGGCTGTTGGTGGGGCTACTCGACGAAAAGAAAGTCTTATTTCCAGGTAAAAAATCATG
Source organism: Cheiracanthium punctorium (assembly GCA_038373885.1). Lineage (NCBI taxonomy): Eukaryota > Metazoa > Arthropoda > Arachnida > Araneae > Cheiracanthiidae > Cheiracanthium > Cheiracanthium punctorium. Next base: position 278,300 of record JAWZYV010009045.1, on the reverse strand, counting down.
ACGATACAATTTGTATCTTAAATTGAATACGATTTCCTATTATTATCTTTTGTCTTTAATTAACAAAACTTCAGTTTTTTTCTCTAAAGTTCGTTAGTCCAACTGTCAAAGTAAATATGTTTTTAAAAAAATAGCTCAACGTGTATTGTTTTCTAATTCTTTAATAGTTTCTAATGATTAAGAGTAGTAAAGAAATGACAGTTCTGCTCAGGGGCAGCCCATGTTAATTGTGGGCAGCCGTGGGCAACTGTATAACTGCTTTCCCTAGGCTGAGCGGGGAAGGGGGGCGTGGTCGGACCGGATGTTGAGAGAGGAAGTTGGAAGGATTGATAAGAATTTTTTTTTTTTTTTTTTCAAATAAGGGGACTTGTAATTTTTTCAGATTGTGACATACTTTTCAAATAAGGGGACTTGTAATTTTTTCAGACATTAAGATATTTTTAAAATAAGGGGACTTGTCATTTTTTCAGACATTAAGATATTTTTAAAATAAGGGTACTTGGAAAAAATTTTCAGATTTGAACGCGCAACCTACAAAAGAATTCATAGGCTAATGATTGTTGGCTTAAACCATTAGGTCGAGAATCCTTCAGGTATAAAATTGTAGGTGTGTGCTATACTTTAGTTTTGAAAATGAATTGGGACTTTGATTAATTTTTCGAAGTTTATTTTTTTATTTATTTAGTTTTCTTTACCATTTAGTAATAGAACCAATGCAAATTGAATAAATGTTGCTTAATACATACTTCTAATGTTTAGCTAATTTTTGTATACCGTTTAAGATTATAGCATATATTTAATAAGCAACAGTTTACTAGAATATTAAAGTAGGGTTTAGGATACCCATACATTTTCTACAAATTTCTTGTACTGTTAAGGAAGTGAGAAAATTATACCATAGAACGATTTTAGTACCTATAGTTTTTACAAATAATGATTTAGATAGTGTATGAACCTTTTTTATCTAAACATTTTTTTTCTTCAGAGATTTATACCCAACTTAATACATTTTTAATCAATAGTTAATTTATTTTTATTTTTTTAACCAACAGTTTTAATTTTAATTTAAATAATTTTACAACAAATATTTTTCTAAATTTATTTTTTAACCAAGTTTTAATTCACCAAGAAAAAATTTTAATCAAGAGATTTAATTTTAAGTTAACTAATTTTACAACAAATATTTTTCTAAATTTATTTTTTAACCAAGTTTTAATTTTAAGTTACTAATTAATTTTACAACAAATATTTTTTTACCAAGTTTTAATTTTAAGTGAATAATTAATTTTACAACAAATACTTATTTAATCAAATGTTTTTAATTTATCAAGAAAAAAATTTTAATCAAGAGTTTTAATTTTTTGTATACCGTATTTTTGTTAAGTAGCCGTTTAACATTAAAGTAGGATTTAGGATACCCATACATTTTCTACAAATTTAATCTACTGTTAGGCAAGTGATAAATTATACCATAGAAAGATTTTTACAAATAATGATATAGTCTTATATTCTGTTGCGAGAAAATCACTTTAACCATGTATCCCCCAAAACTCAAGTTTTTGTATACGAAATGTATGAATACTCAAAGTATTTATCCGTGAATACGCGTTAGAACCCCTTAGAACGTCCTCCTACCAAGGCACCCCTCCTCCTAGGCAGATACCCCCGCGTGCAGGTTTGCCTTAAAACACAAACAAACAAACAAAGTATTTATCTAAACATTTTTTCTTACCAACACATTTTTGATAAATTTTAGGTAGCGATTATACTAGCTTATATTTTCTATAGATCAATTAGAGAAAAAATTCCATTTTTAGTAATCCTACAAAATATTTTTACTGTATATCACAAGTAGTATAACTTGATTTATAGAATTTCAATACGATACGAGTTAGATTGTTTATGTGCAACACTCATTTTAGTTTGACTATGAAAGCAACGTTTTATACATGAATCAACCTTTTGAGGGGTCTTTTATTGATGCACTTAACCTATTTTATAGAAAGGTGAGTTTAACTAGCACAAACTTTTAGACTAGATAGTACTATTGTTAGAAAGTTGAACTATTGAAAATAAAAATTGAAGATCCGCTTTAGCACAGTTGTATACTGCATGTACATAAAATATCTTTCAATACTTAGAGATAAAATGACAGTTTAAATCGCAAATCATTACTTGAACTAAAAAAAATACAAGGTTTTTACTTACTTGAAGCCACGTCTTGCGAAATCTTCTTTACTGTAAAGTACTTCTTGCGGTAAAAAAAACCCGGTAAATTTCTTGACGGATGCAAAGCAAGCTAGCAGATCAGGAAAATAGAGTAATGATTTAAAATACATTAGCTCTACTCCCCCTCTCAGCTACATATTTCAGGGCATCATCTTGATTAATTTTTATCCTCATATGCTGAAAATAGACATAACATTTAGAAACTAAATACTAATAAAATAACACATTTGAAGATATTAAACGGTTTAAAAGTATTTTTTTTTCTTATAACAATTTACCAGATTCACTACTATTTTATGTAGGATAAAATTAGTTAGCAAGCGAAAATTTAATCTTAGTTAGAATTTACTGAAATACAAATACCATGCATGCCTTATTTTCTATTAGGAGAAAGCCCTCAAACCCCAGTTTTTGTATACAAACTGCTTAAAGTACTTCTACCGATAATGCTATTAATATTAATTACACTGGATTACCCACTTAAAAATTTTGTAAAACGCCAAAAAACAGAAAAACATGCATTAACCAAAAAAAAAAAAAAAATCACACTTAAAATTACAACACATCAAAAGTGCAAACTATAAGAACCACATAATTATTTTTAATTAGAATTACGGTATCAATTTTTATGTAACTAAAATAATAGAAAATATTACACTTACCCTGTACTTATACACGCGAGAGGTGAAAATAACAAAAATACTTAAATAATTCGCAAATATATCCACAGCATAAGTAGAGCACATGCATGTGATATCCCTAGTACAGCTGATAAGAAATTTAGAGATAAGAAAGTGCCTTGAGACCCTACAGAGTCGGTACAATAACAGTGGGCAAGTTGCCGATAAGATAAAACCAGGGAGGCTGTTAGGGGTATGCAATTAGGGACACGTGTTTCATTCTACGTTCAAAAATGGGGACTTATGGATTAAGATGTTTACTACTTAAAAACATGATCTAATTTTTACAAATGCATTGGAACTTTGTATAGGATATCTATTGAACACGTATTAAATACATTATGATTATTCTTCTGATCGACATTATATCCTAAATTAAAATATCAGAAATAAGCTACAACGATTAATATATTTTACATAGTTTAGGAAAATAATGAATCATTAAATTAATTTCTGTGGAACAATTAGCAAAGAGCATTATACTAAAACAAATTATTTTTGTTAAGTTTTGATAAATAACAGTAATAAATTATAGGCATTGCAAATGAAAGAGTTTTCACGTATAAAATAGGTATTTACTATTGAAAAACAGGATCTAATTTTAACAAATGCTTTGGAATTTTGTATAGGATATCTATTGAACACGTATTAAATACATTATGATTATTCTAATATAAAAAACGGGGTTAAGATTCTTTACTTGCGATCAAAGACACTCAATTTTTTATATACTTAAATTTTACATAGACATCCTTTTAATAAATTCATAAACAAAACTTATTGTTTAAAACAATTTTTACAATAATAAATCCATAAACTAAAATTATTAATGAAAACTTGTTAATAAATTAAACATATCAAAATTTTTACACTCAATTTGTTTTTATAGACTTAAATTTTACAAAGATATCCTTTTAATAAATTCATAAACTAAAACAATTTTTACAATAATAAACTAAAATATTTATTTAATAAAGTCACAAACTGAAATTATTAATGAAAACTTGCTAATGAATTAAACTGATTACTCTAAAAGATAGCTAATCAAAACATATATCAGAAAAAATATAAGCAATTATAATACCTGGAAAATACCGGACAACACTCTTGTTACATGCGGACAAAACATCTGTTTGCTCGGCTAAAGAATTCTTAGGTACCCGTTGCAGGAGAACTTACCTACGCCCAACCTACAAACTCTACAAATTTAACGGCAACTGGTTTTCTCTTATCAGGTATCACAGATCAGATAAGAGATAAGGAAGTGACATGCGCAGAAGGCACGTGATAGTGACGTGTGCAAATCTGTGATGAATCAATATCCGGTAAGTTCGTTGACAGGATGTACTATTTACATTGAGGGGCAACTCTCTGTAACAGGCTAAGACAAGTTAGATGATGCAATATCTACAGGGTTGAGGAAGTTTTAAGGTAGAGGGCGCTTGGGTAATCACGTGATTTTTTAAAGAACCAGTATAGAGACATTTTAGTTAGATAAAGTGGCCAGGTGTGTGTTGTGAGACTCCCTTTGCACTGTGTGCGCCTATACTTAAGACGTGTGTTTTAATTGATTTTTCGCCGAGTTTCAAAAATGTGTTTGCTTGAATACACTCCCAAGTTTTATACTCAAAGTGATGCCGGTGTGTTACTGCAAGAAATAATACAATTGCCTTTAGATGTAAAGCCTCTGCAAAGTATTGAAAAGGAAATTTTCCCCGAATTTTGTACCGAAAGTGATGTTGATGTGCTACAGCAAGAATTGTTTCAATTACCCCTGCAAAGTAGTGAAAAGAAAATTTCCTCGACCCGTAAAGTAATTACTTTTGCTGATGAAGGAATCAATTACAGTTTACCTGGAGCAACAGTCTCTGTTTACTCTTGGATACCCATTTTGCAAAAAATACGTCAAGATCTACAGAAAGTGACAAATTATGAATTTAATATGGTGCAAGTGAACTTTGGCTCTGAAGAACAACCTAAAATTGAAGACGGTAACTACGAAGATTTTAATCTGGACCTATCATCAGGTGTATGCATTCTAAGTTCTGGATCTAAACGAACTTTGGATTTTAAACCAGCGAACTGTGAAACCACTACCATTAAATTAGAACATGGTTCAATGTGTGAGATATATCCCCCAACCAACAAACTTTTAACGCATGGTATTCCTTCTGAACCTTATGTGACAGACCCGCACATTAACCTAACATTTGCCAAAATGTACATTTATGAGCCTTCCCCGAAAAGGGCAAAGTTGGACGATTGGACGGACGATCTTTACCATAGCTTATATGCTTCTGTAAATAGTACATGGCACTTGGAAAGACTTATCTACGTTTCACTTCACGATGAAAGAACTGACTTGAAGATCCATATTAGACAATTTATTCAGAATGCCCAATTAGACTATATACCAACCGGTCAGGGAGTCGTGATGAACCCTTCCACATGGATCGAATTTATTGTAAAACTATTAGATTTTAATATAGGTCATAGCAATAGCTCTTTTATTTGTAATAATCAATTATCTGTATTTAATGATGATGGAAAATGCATCTTACAACAAATTTACAAAACCGGAAATTCATTCACGTTAAATCCAATTTCCTTAATACTTTTAAATGATCAAGTAAAAAAACTTTGCGAAATGAGAAATGAAATATTGGAATGCATTTTTAAAACGCTATATACGACGACCCTACCCCATTTAATTTTAAAATTAAAGCCGCAAAAATGTAACCGCGAACCCCATTGTACTTATGATGAGGCTAAACAACAATTAATGGATATAAGTACATCAGGAAATTTTTAAAAACATAGGCCGGGTTCAAGATCATCCTTCGCAAAGGATACATGCTTGCTCGAATAGAACACATGTTGATGAGAGAGAGGGTCTTATAAGTACTAAAGCATAGTTTATGGTCGACATGTCGTATATTGCAAGAGAGATATGCGAGAACAAATGTACTTGCCATTATGACGGGGAATTTTTTTCAAACATTTTCATTGAAGACTATATGAAGTATCTTCAAAATGTGCTATTTAATACATTTTTTCAACCGTTTTCAGATTTTGCTAATTCTAAGGATGGCAAAACATGTGTAATTATGTGATGTTATTGGTGTATAACTAGTATTGTGATTGTAAAAAATATATTAAACCATTGTGATTATGTAGAAAAGGCATGCTTACTTCTACAACAGTAAGATTTTACTGACTTATGCATGCTTAGTTATAGAATACTCATTGAAAAGTTATTATTTTCTTAATTGTGTAAATAGTTTGTATAATTTAAAATATATTTTTGTAAATAAATAAGTTTAAATACGAAAACTTTTCTGTGTTTTCTTTATGTGCATGTGTGTGTTGATTACTTGCAAAATAAAAATCTATAAAATTTTACTGAAGCAAAAAGTGGTAAAGTTAACATACTTGGTCAAGATTTAAGGTTCTCGTGTTGTGTTTTATACTTATCTTTTATACACTACAAGGTAAAAAGTTACAAATTTAGCAAAATTTATTGAAGCATGTACTATGTAAACATTAATCTACTACATAGAAATAAAATGTTCTGATTAAAATCATAAACTTAAGTGTGATAGGTAAATTGTGTTGCATGTGAATTCCCAAAGTACTAATTTTTTTATAAAATGAACTTGGCTAAAAAAAGTAAGTTTCCATAATTTTATAACTTAATCGATTTTACAAGTTTTTCAAAAATAAAGTTAAGTGAGATAAAGAAACTTAGTATTTTTAAATAAAGATATTTTATGTGTTCTTTAATGTAAAGATCTTAGCACATTTTACTTGAAGTAACAGAATATTTTAAATCAGACACTATGTTTTTAAAACATCAGAGTATTAACTTAGCATATTTTTATAATTTTTATTAAGTAATGGGCTTGAATATTTTTATAAGAAATATCAACTAAGTGCACATATTACACATTTTACTGATTAAGATGGTTATGCTTACAAATTTTAAATAAATATGCTCTTACTTTTATACATGTTACTTGTTCAAACTAAGTATACTTTTGATTTGTATACGTTTATGAGTTCTCATAGGTTATGAAATTATTTCTCGAAAGGATCTTACCTATTAGAACTTTGTAAATTTTGTTGAAGTAGTATGCTTAACATGTTTTTGATGAAATGGATTTAAATGTGGTATAGAAATAATCAGTTATTTTAGCATAGATGTATAAACTTACCTTTATGTAAACCATAACTAATTAAAAGTAATATAATTTATATCTATACAAAGTGAGGGATTTAAACTATTTTTTAGAATTATCAAGTAAAGGATTTTACAAAATACTTAGTAAACTGCATTAATAGATTGTAAGTTGTATTTTTTTTTTTTCTTTTAGAAGTTTTGCACATTGGTATATTTTATGTTCTGATAAGTCGTTGAATATGTTCTTTAAATAAACTAACAGATATGTACTTTGAAAATTTAATTGAAGTGTTGAACTTTGGTATTTTTCGAATGATACGAAATTGATACATTTTTTCTGAAGTGGTAGATATGTGAAATTGTCTTTTTAGAAAAATTGAATTATTCAACTTAGTACATTTCAGTTACTCTTTCAAGATAACGGACTTAGAATTTTTTACAAATAGCAAGCTAGTAACTTGCTAAACGTGCTTCTTGCAAATATTTTTAAATACTTAATTTATTATATTTTAATTTGTTTATTTCTTTTTAGTAGTTACAACTTTGATAATTTTTAAGAACGGTATTTAAAGTAAAGAAGATAGTAACAGTAAAGACGATTTCGCAAGACGTGGCTTCAAGTAAGTAAAAACCTTGTATTTTTTTTAGTTCAAGTAATGATTTGCGATTTAAACTGTCATTTTATCTAAGTATTGAAAGATATTTTATGTACATGCAGTATACAACTGTGCTAAAACGGATCTTCCATTTTTATTTTCAATAGTTCAACTTTCTAACAATAGTACTATCTAGTCTAAAAGTTTGTGCTAGTTAAACTCACCTTTCTATAAAATAGGTTAAGTAGTGCATCAATAAAAGACCCCTCAAAAGGTTGATTCATGTATAAAACGTTGCTTTCATAGTCAAACTAAAATGAGTGTTGCACATAAACAATCTAACTCGTATCGTATTGAAATTCTATAAATCAAGTTATACTACATGTGATATACAGTAAAAATATTTTGTAGGATTACTAAAAATGGAATTTTTTCTCTAATTGATCTATAGAAAATATAAGCTAGTATAATCGCTACCTAAAATTTATCAAAAATGTGTTGGTAAGAAAAAATGTTTAGATAAATACTTTGTTTGTTTGTTTGTGTTTTAAGGCAAACCTGCACGCGGGGGTATCTGCCTAGGATGAGGGGTGCCTTGGTAGGAGGACTTTCTAAGGGGTTCTAACGCGTATTCATACATTTCGTATACAAAAACTTGAGTTTTGGGGGATATATGGTTAAAGTGATTTTCTCGCAATAGAATATAAGACTATATCATTATTTGTAAAAATCTTTCTATGGTATAATTTATCACTTGCCTAACAGTAGATTAAATTTGTAGAAAATGTATGGGTATCCTAAATCCTACTTTAATGTTAAACGGCTACTTAACAAAAATACGGTATACAAAAAATTAAAACTCTTGATTAAAATTTTTTTCTTGATAAATTAAAAACATTTGATTAAATAAGTATTTGTTGTAAAATTAATTATTCACTTAAAATTAAAACTTGGTAAAAAAATATTTGTTGTAAAATTAATTAGTAACTTAAAATTAAAACTTGGTTAAAAAATAAATTTAGAAAAATATTTGTTGTAAAATTATTTAACTTAAAATTAAATCTCTTGATTAAAATTTTTTCTTGGTGAATTAAAACTTGGTTAAAAAATAAATTTAGAAAAATATTTGTTGTAAAATTATTTAAATTAAAATTAAAGCTGTTGGTTAAAAAAATGAAAATAAATTAACTATTGATTAAAAATGTATTAAGTTGGGTATAAATCTCTGAAGAAAAAAAAAAATGTTTAGATAAAAAAGGTTCATACACTATCTAAATCATTATTTGTAAAAACTATAGGTACTAAAATCGTTCTATGGTATAATTTTCTCACTTCCCTAACAGTACAAGAAATTTGTAGAAAATGTATGGGTATCCTAAACCCTACTTTAATATTCTAGTAAACTGTTACTTATTAAATATATGCTATAATCTTAAACGGTATATAAAAATTAGCTGAACATTAGAAGTATGTATTAAGCAACATTTATTCAATTTGCATTGGTTCTATTACTAAATGGTAAAGAAAACTAAATAAATAGAAAAATAAGCTTCGAAAAATTAATCAAAGTCCCAATTCATTTTCAAAACTAAAGTATAGCACAATACACCTACAATTTTATACCTGAAGGATTCTCGACCTAATGGTTTAAGCCAACAATCATTAGCCTATGAATTCTTTTGTAGGTTGCGCGTTCAAATATGAAAATTTTTGCCAAGTCCCCTTATTTTAAAAATATCTTAATGTCTGAAAAAATATGTCACAATCTGAAAAAATTACAAGTCCCCTTATTTGAAAAAAAAAAAAAAAAAAAAAAATTCTTATCAATCCTTCCAACTTCCTCTCTCAACATCCGGTCCGACCACGCCCCCCTTCCCCGCTCAGCCTAGGGAAAGCAGTTATACAGTTGCCCACGGCTGCCCACAATTAACATGGGCTGCCCCTGAGCAGAACTGTCATTTCTTTACTACTATTAAGCTTAAAATAAAAAATACTCTATGGTGATTTCTACGGGTTTTCTATCTTACGAATATTAATTTTACTATCCTAAATTGAATTATGTATATCTATGAAGCAGGGGCATAGCCAAGGGGGGGGGGGGTTAGGGGGGTCATTACGCCCCTGCTATGAAGTGTTGAAAAGTAATAGTATATACTTGGTACGCATTTAACTTTGTAAGACTCTACATAAAGAATAACTCTTTCTAACTTTTCCTACGGCAGAGATATCTTCTTTTCTCTTTTTTAGAAAATGTCACAAGTTAGTATAATTTTTAGTCTCATAAGATAAATATTAAAATATGTTCCTTAAAATTTATTAAAATGTATAAATGGAATAATATTTCGTCATTATATGCCCAGCGTGGTCTATTGTAACGATTTATTAATCCGATGCTCGAATTTTTGCCTGAATGATTAATTATGATCCTGATTTCCATAGAAGTACAGTCAACTCCCGCTAATCCGCGACTCTATAATCCGCGAACGCCTGTAATCCGCAATATATTTCAAATGTAAACAAACCAGTTTGTTTGCATTTTGAGCGGCATTTGACTGGTAATATTACTGTTATAGAAGTTATTTGATTGGCTGAATGTTATAAAGACATTTATTAATGCTTTTCCACAGGTATTTGAAGTAAATAATTTCATATATTTGAGCATATTATCATGTAATTAAAAGTACAGAAACTTATATCCTAAGTTGCATGTGTTCAGTGGATGGATGTGAATAACGAACTACGAAGCAATGCACCATCCAATCACATCGTTTCACTCTTTCCAGAGACGATCGTAAAGATTGACCGTTGCAATTAAAATTGGGTGAAAATGTGTTTAACTTTAAACGCAAACCGCAATTTGGCGGGCTACACAGCAGTTGCGCAATTTTCCGATTCCCCCCCCCCCACCTCACCCTTTTGATCTTCTGTCTAGCGATTTATTATGCTACAAAACTTTCTCCACATTACTGCAGTTCTGTAGGAAGAAAAAAAGAAAAGCATAAACAGACCACATGGCCTTTCTCTTTGTTTACATTTAACTGCCGGAGCAGCACCAGCAGAAATAATGAATCATCAGCGCTTGAAATGTAATGCATGTGTGCGTGTGTGAAGAGGATAACATTCTTTTCCTCTTTAAAGCTTATATAATAGCATAGAATATTTTTACATTACGAGAAAGGGAAAATTACCTGGCAAGGTCTAAAATTAATGTAATACTGAGATATCAAATATACAAATGATGCACCGTATGCGCCCCCCCCCCCCTGCTGTTCGCGAGCGACCAGTGAAATTCCTCCCTTTCTGGTTGAGCTTGTTTATTTTATAATAGATAGATTTAGTTAAAAACGGTCTTTCAGAGAAATTAAAAACAACAACAACTGCCCTTTAAAAAAAAAAAATTGTTTGTTGAAAAATTTCCGGATTTGGGGTCCCCCTACTGTACTATTACTTTTGAGTTACTGTACTATTACTTTTGAGTTACTGACAATTAGAAAGCTTCAGAACAAAATTTCTGAAGAAAAATTAAAATCTCTTAAACAAATTACAATCACTGCAATGTTTGAAAAAATGAAAAATAAATAAAAACTTAGAGGGAATTTATTCTTTTAATTTTGTATTAGTAATTGTATTTAATATTAAAAATAGTGTTTTAGTTCAGCAGCATAAATATTTTCTTTCATCAGTCCTTTAGTAAATTCTTTGTAAATTTCATTGTATTATTTATTGCATTTATATTCACATTTAATTGTGTTTTTATTCAACAGCATATGCATTTTCTTTCATCAGTTCCTATTTGTTTACAGTAAATTGACTATAATTTAAAGGGAAATTCTAAATATAAAAATGTAAACAAAAAAAAAAAAAATGACCTATAATCCGCAAAATCCTGTAATCCGCACAACCCTTGGTCCCAGTGAGTGCGGATTAGAGGGAGTTGACTGTATACACGTTTGTTTGTTTGCCAGGACAGGACAGCTCACGTTAATGTGTCGTTCAGAACTACATACATCCTTCCTGGAGTTTCTCGCCACTTGTTTGATCGTCATCAGAAGGTAGGGGACTTCTGAATATTGGCAGCCCTCGGAAGCTTTGTGACCACCGAGAGGACTCTCTCAACCATGAATATAACGTGCACGTACACCTCATGTACACGGTGGTCTTTAGTGGTGCCTCGGGATCGAATTCGCAACCTTCCGGTTACTAGTCTAACGCCTTGACCAGAGTATACACTTGAAATCAGGTAAAGCTATTGTTATACACTTGAAATCAGGTAAAGCTATTGTTATACACTTGAAATCAGGTAAAGCTATTGTTATTTTTGCATGTGCTCATTCATCGTAATTGGTAACGTCACACAGATGGTGTAGTGGCTTAACCCTTTGAGGCGCAACCCTTTCCCAATGCTGAAAAAAGGGCAGCCGTTGCCATCGCTCGACTTAACTACCAGCAAGATGGCGAACGATCGAAACGTTCATCGCGTGCCACAGATCTAGAGACCCTTTTTTGACGATAGCTGCGTCAAAAAAGGACAGCGATGGCAACGGCTGTCCTTTTTTCAGCATTGGGCAATTTATCCATCTGTTCTCGCATTCTTCCATTTTTCAGTAGATGTCAGTGCTTTTAAAAATAATCGTGACAATTTTTTTACGGGAAATGACGTGCTAAAAAATAAAGGATTCTCGTGGAGCTATGTCACCCGTAACTATTTTTATAGAAATCCAATCTATTCTTCGTGACTGGTAGCAGTCAAAACATGAGAATTTGTGAATACTGCGCGTTAAAGGTTGAAGAATCATTTTATCACACCTTGGGTCCAGTTTCAATTCCCAGTTTAAGCTGTAACTTATCCGTCCCTTTACAGAGGATAACGTTGGCCGCCCTCTGGGTGCCCCCATAATAAATGGCCGGGACGTAAATCGGCAAGTGTCCACTCTTGGAAAAATATATAACAACCATAGTGTACCAACGGAAAAAAACACTCAAAATACTGGTGTTAAACGTTAAAATAAATAAAAATTTTGTGAAAAAACACACATAAAATGTTACTCATAAGAAGATACCAAATCCGTATTTTTTAAAAATGGAGATTAGATCATGGTGGAGTAACCTAAAAATATGTTCTATTCACTGTGCCATAGTGAATCAAGGGATTAATACGTTTTCTCTCTCAGAGATGGCATTTATTACTTGACAGTATAATACAACTATTCTATATAATGTGCAACTTAAAAAACCACACTTCATCTTTTCAATTTAGTTTAGATGTATTTGGTTCACTATGGTTGTGACCCTCTCATATATACATAGAGTGCGCCCGCCAAAGTCCGTTGTCACCCCAATAATTTCTAAACGGTAAGTGCTATATTAATAAAAACAGCGTCTAGGTATAGTAAAGTTACCATGCAGTACGCGAGGAAACCACTTACAGTGCCACCTGGTTTGCCCAGTGCCCCTTAATTTGAAGTTAACGTTCTTATCACAAAAGCGGTACAAGATATGGGGAAAAAGTCAATTACAAAGTTGTTCAGCATCATCGATTTAGTAAGAAAAGACACTTCAATTTGCAGATGATGCCCATTAATTCGCACAATAATGCTACAGATGGAAATAAAAAACGCACATGTTTGGTCAAATTTTGCAAAACGGCACTTACCTGACATCATAGTCAGATAATGTAGACGCACGCGCTCACGCTGGGCGCAGATACATTCAAAGGTCTTGCAAATAGTTTTCCTTTAATTCCAAGTTCTGCTCTTTTTTTTTTTTTTAATGGATAGTTACCTAAAAGTACACTTGCCAGACGTCCCTGTTTGACCGGGACAGTCCCGGTTTGCAGACAAAATCCCGGTGTCCCGGCCGGTTTACTTTACGTCCCGGTAAAAAATTAAATTTGATTACAGATGACCAAAAAAGTCTAAAAAGAATTAACTGTGAAGGATTATTTAGGATAATTACTTTGTCATTTATTTCATTGTACTATATAAAAAGTGAAAACTATAGAAGAGTGATGGTCTGCTAATAACTATTGTTCAAAATTTTATTCCTCATTCAATTCAATTTTGTTCTTTATTCCGCGAAGGATCAAGGCCGCTAGGCCGAGGGAGTTATTGTCCTCCGTGGGGGATTTTCTAAGGGATCCTAACCCGTATTTACGCTAAGTTTCGGAGGAAACCACGGAAAACTCCGAACGGTTAGGTCGGCGGACGCGACCTGGTTTTGAACCATGCTGCTTCCGTCTCCCAGAAGAGAGCGCGAAAGCGTTAAGCCACTGGCCGAGCAAATGTACCCTTGAACACCCGAGACGCTGGGGGCATTCCGGTGTCCCGGTTGCACATTTCAGAAATCTGGCAAGCCTACCTAAAAGAAATATCTTTCTTAAGTCACTGTAGTCCAAGTGTGTTGCATTACCAAACATGTGTAGCACCAAGTGTGTTGCACAGATGTGTGCGCATATGCATATACACATGTTCATATACGCACCATGTATTTAGTTATCAAGAACTATTATTAGTTTGCAGATAGTTTTGGATTATGTGCGCAGATAGTTTTTTCTTTTATCTGACTATGCCTGACATTAAGCTCATTTATTCTTCATGCTAAAACTGTTTTCCGTCAGAAACAATACACATATGGACGCTGGTCTATGGTTAACGATGCAAGTTGTACAGTACGGCTGCCGACACACTGACAAAAACATCAATAATACTTTTATACGCCTTAAAATTAAGCCTTCAATTTTTAATATTAATTTGCTCAAGATATCTTTTCTTAATAAATCCGTGATACCGAAGAACTATGTAATTTACTTTTCCCCCGTATTTCCTACCGTTTTTGAGATGAGAACGCAAACTCCAAATTTAGCCACCAGATGGCACTGTAAGAGGTTTTTTTTTGCGTAGCGCAATGGCCACTTTACTATACCCAGAACCCACTTTCATAAATATAGCTCTTGCAGTTCAGAAATTATTGGGATGTCAACGGACTTAGCGGGCACACTTTATATCTGAATTGGTATAGCAAGTTTCAAAATCCATAAGAATTAATCATCTATTTTGTTTTCAGTAAAATGTCTGTTATCTACACGCAACATACTTTTTTGCACACTTTTAGCGTACGCATTCTTTATTCGGTAAATAGAATGTTTTTTTTTTTAATGCTTTTTTATAAATTAGTCATCTCAGTGTGTAACACCTGTAAACACGCTATGCATCTCGTGTGTAAAACCTCTAAACGCGGAAATCAAACAAAATCCAAAAGGGATGAGAACTAATGCTTCATAAAGTTCTCAAAACAATTATTGTTTGTAGTACTTTAAAAAAGGCAATGGTCGAGTAATTTGCCAAAGTAAAATGAGAAGACTGGTAGTAATTACGCTTTTTATTGCTAGTGTATTATTATTTCTTCTACTTGCGAATCTTTATTTAAATAAATAGTCTGCATTTAGAGCAAATAAGCTTTAAATTTTAAAAAATAAGTAACTGTTTGCTTGTTGTAAAACCAATTAAATGCTTTTTTTATTGGAGGCAATTAGTGCGACGAAAGCAGTAACATGCACTTACAAATTATATCACCACTCCATTGTTTCTACAGAAAACAATATCCAACCCTTTTTTTTTTTTACCTCCCATCTCGTAAACAATCATTTTCGCAAGGAAGGAGATCAGAACTCACACAAAAAAGAAAATCAGCGATCTGTAAACCCACTCACACACACGCACTAACTACTTTATTTTAACACCTGGTGCAAAGTGGGGACTATAGAAAGCGGATAATAATAGCATCATTACTTTACAGGGAGGTTTAGTTTTTAACCTTTTGAAGCACAACCATTTTGACATCGATACAGAAAGTGCACACGTTGCCATCATTCGATTTAACTATCAGCAACATGGCGGTTGGTGATTCGATCGACCACCATGTTGCTGGAGGTTTGGTACTCTTCGGCGCGAAACTCATTTTTACTTTAAATCAGGGGCGTAGCCAGAAATTTTTCATGGGGGGGGGGGGGGTTACGACTACTGCAACATATATGCATACATGTGTGTGATAAGGGAGTGAAGAATATACATTTTGTATGGCAAAAATAGTTTGGCAGGATAATACGTTAGTACCGTGTTTTTTTAAAAACTCATTTCACCCTTGAAATAATTTTTGACTTTTTACATGCAGAATTTAATATGGAACTGTGTTTGATTTAATGAATTAACATTATTTATGCTAGAAGCATTGCTGCCAACATGTAAGGTTTAATGTAAGAAATTGATTACAATGTAAGATTATTATAAATCTAATTGGCATTATTGTAAGATTTTTAGAAAGAAGTGTTTTTATTCAACAAAATTTTTAAAAACATAATTTTTTAAACTTTGGTACCTCAGTCACTAATGTTCAGCTAAATTATCTTGTAATTTATTAAATTGAAAACCGTATGAGATAAAGATATGATTGATTTTTTGCTTATACAGCAGAAACTCCATTTTCTCTCTAACTTGTCATTGATACCACCATTTATTAATAGCTTAAATGCTGTAAAATGTGTAAATTTAACTAATGTTTTTTATAAATGTATGCTTTTGATACACAGAAATCTAAGTAATAATAAGAATGAAACTGTGTTTGTGGGTTTAGACATATACAAATCCACAAAAACGGAACAATCAGCCTGAAATTTTACACAGATGTGTAAAATAATATAGAGTAAATGATAGTCCACTTTAAAACTTTGAAAGTCCACCCGTTCCCAGAGTTTGAGATTTTTTTATGATTTCCACATAGAAAGCTTTCCGTAATTGTAACCCCCATTCCCATAGTGAAAAACGTGTGAAATGAGCATCGTGGTTGTCATGTGTTGCAATTTTGTCGAATAAAATGTTTTCAATTCTTAAATAAGTAAAAATAAAAGAATAATAATGATTTTTTTGTTAGTTTATTTTTGTAAAGTTATTTTTTTAATTATAATATCATGTGCATGGGAAATCAGAGCAGGAATGACATGTTTTGTATACAAAATAATAAGGATTGAAGATTTCCGAGGCTATTATGTAAAATTTGTTAGTTTGGCAAAAGATAAATTGGCTGATATGCCGATTTTGAGAAAGTAAGTTCTAGTGGTTTGCACAGTTTTAGGCTTGGCGCAATGTACTGAGAGCTTAAGGAAATAGCATTTTTGAAAATAAGTGTATAGGTTTTAGTAGAATACAGCGTTAAATTTTAATTATCTGATCAGAAATAATGCAGTTATTAAGGAATTTCAAGCGATCTATCTTCAGAATTCTCACCAAATTCAGTAAATTGATTTAAGTTGGGGGAATTCCGCCAAATTTCAGAGAATTGAAATCTTTGCATTTAGTACATCAGAGTTAATGATAAAACTCGTTATAGTTTATAATTTTTAAAATGCTGCTACTTTTCAAATGAATGCCTGCTTTAGTTTATGGTGATCGAACCATATAAGTGACAGATATATCTCATTTTGATTGCTGTTAAGTCGATGCTTCGAATGATTCCCTGAAAAAAATCTTGCAAAATGGTGTATGTTGGCACTTTGGCGAGCCTTAGATTTGAAATTGGATATTATTTGAGACTGATATATATAACACTGGTTGCATGTCCCCACTTGCTAGCGGGGTGTATCATATATATTTTCCTCTCACATTTGAACACTCTCATAAATAATAACAATCTGTCTTATGACAAATTTAGGTATGTTGATAATTTATGACTTTCTTTTACAGATGTTGATATAAATTTGTATTTCCATTAATCAGCTTATAAAAATCATAACTGATTTTCATACTATGAAAAAAGACTCCTAAATAACTTGCTTTGATTTTTATTTAATAAAATTGATATTTATAATTAACTGTATTGTAAGGACAAACATTTAATCTTTAGTTGATTTTTATTGTGTTCTGTAAGATTTTCAATAACGGAATGTTGGTAGGTATGTAGGAGGAAGAAACAAATAATTTTGATTGTTGTAATGCTTTAGACACTTAATAATTATTTTTTTCTTGTGATTACCTGGAAATTCTTGAAAAATCATCCTAAGGAATTCTTTTCTTTTAAGAAACAAATATAATCCCAGAAATTGTTATTAATAGCAAAATAACAGCCCCAAGTGTAAAAAACTGATCGTTTATGATATCACTGCTTGATTTGCTCTTGTGCAATACCTTTAAATTTTTTGTGGCCTACTGTCTGCAAGTGATTTTTATACCTGTGTTTTAACATGCATAGGGGGAAGTGTCCTGCGATTTGATGGCTCAATCAGATAAAGCTTCTTTCTAGTAATGCAACGTCAACTGTAATTGACACAGGACATCTCTACACTGGTGAATTTGGTAGGCCGAATACTGAACAGATATTTGGCCATATTCAGCTAAATAATTTCAGAACGAAGAGAAAAAAGGTATTTTTAACAGATTTTTAAATGTATTTACAAATAATATTGCTTAGTTATACTTTAATATGTTAATTTCATATTATAAAATATCCTAAGTCATTGAATTTTAAGATGAGTGAAAAATAATCTATTTAATAATATTACAGAAATGCAGACTTTTCCAATGGGTAACACTACTTGACATGGTTTTCTACTTTTCTTTATCGGGTGGGGTGGGGATAGGAGGATTTTTTTCTGATCCTCAATTAGAAACATAATTTCGAAAAACTGCTAAATATGTTTTGTAAAACTCAAAGCATGATGCGATTAAGCATAGTTACCAGATTAATTACATTTATCATAGCATATTTATTAAATTATTAATATTGCAAAATATAAGTATGCTGCTATTAGTGTTTAACTTTGTAAAAGGTATTTTTTCATGACCAAGATTTTTTAGTTTTACATATAATATACTTTTGTGTGTTTTACCTATGAATAATATAAAATGAATTTTAATTAATCTTTATTTAGTATTTAATTACAAATTTGAAAAGTTATATTTTATTTACAATTAAAATGACAATTAAGGAGAGTATTGATTATGTGTGCATTTTATGCTGAAAGCTTTATATTAGCTTATACATAGTATGATCCAAAAATTCCGGGACTGTGGTTATTCCTGATGATGTGGCGAAAGCAAGTACCTAAAGTTAAATTGCTTGGAAAGGATTCTCCCAACCTACCCCTACCTGACTGAGTTGATTTATCCCATGTCATGCGGACGAACAGCACTCACAGCTGTTACCTTCCGAAGTCAGTTGTCTTAGCTTGGTGACATAAGAAAATTGGCTTTTCTTGAGCAGTGCTGTATCATTAAATTCTGTCAACAGTTAGGTAAGACGCCAATAGAGACTTTGGAAATGCTAAGAAATGCGTATGATGAATCTACCATAACGAGATCCAAGGTTTATGAATGGCATCTGCATTTTAAAGAGGGCCGAGAATCGTTGGACAATGTTGGCCGACTTTCGACTTCATGGAATACAGAAAATGTTTCATTGGTGTCTTGAATGTGTTTGAAAAGATCGTCGTCAAACACTTGTAGAAATCACAGAGTCTAGACACTTATATACAAGTTGCCAGTGCATTCCAATGGAAGATCTCAACATACACTTCTAACATAACTATTACAACTTCTTGGGGGGGAAATCTGAGATTAAAGGCTGTTTTAAGGGTATAAATGGAATTTACCGCAAACTGAATTTAACTTAGTGGTGAAAAGAGGTAACCATTTACGTTGTTCTCCTCAAATGCTCTACATAAAATGTCTGTAGTGTTCAGCGAATCTACTCATGTGGTTCAGGTGCGCACCATTGTCATCATCATCGGGTTCCTGATTCGTTCAGGGTGTCAGATTGATCATTATTTTTATTAAAATTCTATTAAGTGTATTAACAATTGTTTTGATTGAATTATTGTAACACCTCCACACAAATATGAGTCATCTTTGACTGGCTGACCCTAAAAGCTAATTGCGTCGAAATTTTACCTAATCTCCAGATTACTTAACTGGATAAAGCAGCACTCACTACCGAGGTAAACGGTGGACAGTGCTGTTTGGCCATTTTGCTCTGTTCATAACAATTTTGACCAGAATAAGCGGCTCACAGGATAAACCACTAACCTAAATAAGTGGTGACAACTGTACAGGTGAATTGCCAGTGTCTCGACTAAGTTGATTATATTAAACAAGGGGGGGGGAGGGGTCATAACTTTTTCAATGATGCAATCCATCCTATCCTTTAAAAGCATTCATTAACAAAAGTGAACTAAAAGTTGAAATTTCGTCTTGACTTAAGACGATTTCATTTTCCATCCTCAATGAATATATATTAAAAGCGACAGCTCCTTTTTCCAACTGAATGGAATATACATTATTTCCATAAATGCGATTAATTGTGTTTATTTTACTTAACTAGTTCTAGACTTGTAAATGCAATCCATTATGTTTGATTTACTTAATAAACATTCAGTACTTGTATAAAATTCTATTTTCTAGTTAAGTATTGTTTTATTGTTATTGGACATCAGAACTTTGGATATAGTGAACGAACTCCAGAACAAGTGAGATAACGGCTCTTCGCCTTAAATCTCCAAAATCTCGCCCTCCCTGCAGGGGTGACTTCAAATCAAATCAAATTAGTGAACAAAATTTGCTGCTCCCCAGAGGCTCACTATAACCAAAGACATAATCATACGGTCGGGAACCTATAGTGTCATAGAGTATAAAAATGAAATTTTTTTTTTAATTTAGGAGTTTGCTGAGCAGGACAGTTCTAATGTCTGTGTGTTACCCATAAGTTTTCACACATGTTACAAATTTTATAAAATTAATAATTAAATATAAAATGTTGCAGATAATTATATTTATTGTGTATATGTTCATTTTATAAAAGGATGTAAAGCAAGATAATATTGATACTTGATTTTTCAAAGCTGAGTTATGAAAAAGGAGTTAAAGAAAAGCAGTTTACAGATGTCGCACACATAACGGTGGAATCGTTCGGCAAATTTATCAAATATATTTTAAAATGTATCTGATTTTACTTTTTCTTTTTTTCAGGAAATGTATCAATTTACTTGCAGAGAGAAGTCCTGTGTATCTGTATTGCCTTACTTATGAATGTTTAGAAAAGATAATTTGTAATGTATATACTACTTTTCTAAAATAAAATACTTTATGGCATATATAATTTGTTGAAAACTTTTACTAAGAAATTTTTTTTTCATCTTTTTGAGCATGTATCTGTGTGTGTATGAGTGAACACGATAGCTCCTAAATGGTGCATTCGATTGAGCTCAAATTTGGTATGCATATTATAGACCATCGCCATGCAAACGTTATTGATTTTGGTGTATATATGACTTAAAATTTTTTACAGGGCTACAAAAAAAATTTATGGCCTATGGATAGAAATTCTTCATTTCTATCTATAGGCCTAAGTGTGTTAGTGTCTGAAGTGTGCTGATGTCTAAGTGTGCTAGTGTCTGAATGATGCATTCAATTGAGTGCTAATTGATTATGTATGTTATAGGTTTCGATCACATGACCTGCATAGATTTTGATGTGCATAGAGCTGATAATTTGTTCATGGGCAGTGATCCATCTAGGATTTTTTCAGATGAGTAAAAATACTCCTTAACCTTTTTAGAAGTATTTTCTGTTCCAAACAAGTAATTAAAACAACGAACATGCTAAATTTTCAAATACATAATTAAATAGCATTTGACACATAAATAATAACTGATTTTATATCTAGATACATAAATGTCAGTTCAACAAAAACTAGTACAAAAATTGATTTTTTAAATTTAAAATCAGCAAATCATAATTATTTATCAAAATACCTAATTTTATATGGAAAAACAATGCGTAAAAACACACATTCCGAAATTTCTTAAGGTGTGAAATATTCACATCTAGAGGTGTTGTTGCGATCACTGTTCACGGGGTTGCAGCAAAAAAAAAAAAAAAAAAAAAAAAAATCTCATACATAACGGCCTACAGATGCAAATCATTTATAGTGCGCTAGTGCCTAAATGGTGCATTTTAATAAAAGTTCATAGGTCACAGTCACACAACCTGTATAGATTTTGATGTGGGTAGAGCACAGATGTTTTGTACAGTGCTATGAAATATTCTTATACATTATGGCACAAATTCTTGAAAGTGTAGTAGCATCTAAAGAGTGCTCAATTAGGTACGCATATTATTGGTCACTGTCTTGCACACTGTATAGATTTTAGTATGCGGAGAGCTTGCAGTTTTTATTTTTATTTTTATAGGGCTACAAAAAATTATTCTTATACATTGCGGCCTATACACTCAAATTATTTGAAGTACACTAGTGTCTGAATACTACATTTGATTGAGCTGATTAAATTTATTTAAATGCTTGGTAAGGATCAAGAGTTTGCAAAGTCAGTGGAGTTATTCCAGTTTTTTTCTTAAGTATAAAATGAACTGCTGAAAGTAAGCTAATAATATTTTTTCACCCTCTCTGAAAACTGTCTCAAACAAATAAAAGGTTCTATAAAGAACCTTTTATTTTGTTTGAGATTCATAGAGAGGGAAAAGAAATCCAATGTACAATTTTAGTATGACAAATTTCTGGGAACCAAGATCAGATTTGTAATTTATTAAGATTTTTTTTTAATGACTTTATGATAGTAAAAATTACTTTTTCATATTTTAAGATTTCCTTTTGCAAAAAAAAGCAGTCATAAGTTAAACACTTATTTTAAAACACATTAAAATTAATAAAATTCAATTTATTAATAGGAATATTGCATATTAATTCGCAAACCTTTGTGAAATAAAAAGAGGGGTTACTGAATATTTTCCCCGAAATATACTGAAATGTTACACATCTATTCACCTTTTATCTGGAAACCTTTGCAAAAAAAAAATTGCAAAATATTTAAATATTTTTCCAAAATATGCAGAAACATTTATAAATACTGTACCCGCCTAGTGCAGAAACGTTCCTGCAATTTTAAAATACAAGAGCTGCCCCATATTTTAAGGTAACACTTCCGATTCTTTTTTTTTTTTTTTACAGTGTAGCTAATAATTTTAGTTAACTAATTTTGTAACTTTTAAGTCTAAATGGTTTGGATTTTTCCGAGAATACCAGGCGTCACTACCTATGCTAGTAGTAAAGTGTATGTGTGGTTCCAGATAATTTTGAAAACTCTGTTGCTACACATTTGGGAAAAAAAAATGCAAAATAGCTACAATAGCATTCAAAATCGGATTTTTTAATGCACCATTTAATGCTCTATTTGTTTTATATTTATGCATTTTCATTTATTTTCAAGAGTTTTTCTAGAAGTGACTTTCATTTAATGGTTCAATTTAACAACTTATGGCAACAATGCATTCTTGTAACTGTAGTGTTTAAAATAGAATCTGAAATGAGTTATTTTTAATTTAAGAGAACAAGATTAAAAGTATTGAGTGTAGTTTTCATTAATACAGCAAAACTTGGATAACTCGAGCATGATCAATTCAAAATTTCAACTTTGAATTATTCAAGTTTGACTATATAAATAAGAATTATTATTATTATTATTTTTGAAAGAAGATCGCTTTTGTGTCGCTTTCTAAAATGTGTAGTTCAAAAATGAACCCTAGCAGAGCAGAGAAAATGCTCTCTGATGTTGGATAATTCCTCATTTGTTTTTCACTATTATGATACCTATGCTTAAATTTTTATCCCGCAATTTAGTGCCAACTATTTATAAAACAATTATTTAGTTGCCAGATTCTAACCAAAGAAAAAAAAACAGTAAATAAATAAAATAAGCGTGAACTAAAGGAAAATAAAAGGTGAAATTTTCAGCATTTGTTTTCTCCCCCCATATTTTTCTCTTGATCTGCTGCTGAGTTCAACAATGTTTCATTATACTGGAAATCGAATACTTTGTGTATTTCTAAAATGATACGAAAAGTGTAAAATTCTCTCAGTTTCTTTCTCCTTTTTATCTAAGGAGACAGACTGCAGGTTGTCAAGCTCTGCTATAGACAATTTTTTGCTTTAGAGCTCTAATGGCATGTTTATAAATGATATGTAAAAATTTTCATTACAAATGCACTCATCCTCCTATCTTTTCATGGGAAAAGAATGCTTATTTCTCTTGTTGAAGTAAGTGGGGCACATGATGCGGGTGCTGTGCTAAAGGGTGTGCCAAGATCAATTATCGCTCCCTGGGAGTGGAACCCTAATTAAGGTTTGCCCCAGGTGTCGTATACAGTAGTTGCGGCTCCGGTAAGTACTCGTGTTCTTGAAACAGCTCTCAATTATTACTCACACAGAATGTTTAATTCAGACCTTTAATATTTTAATTTACTGTTGAACTGAAGAGTTATTTGTGTCTATTAAGATTATTTTAAAGTATGAGTATACTTATATCTCTAGGTACAGATTTTGAACACAAAAAGTTCAGATTCAGTGATTAAAAAAAGAAAAATCAATTTTTATTCTTGTCAGAAATATTTCTAATTTTGTTTGTCAGTGGTTTAATATACACAAAAAGTCTAGTAAATGAACTAAGCACTTTTACATGTCATCATAAGGCCACCAACAGTTATGCTGGTAACATTACTTATTTATAAAATGTGACTACTTTTACAGAAAGATGTTACATTCTGGGAACATTTTTCTGCCAGTTTTTCTCTTAATTTACAGAAATAGTATTTATAGTTATTTCCTATATTACTATTATATTTCTCCAAATGTTTAAATGTTTTTATACATATATTTAAAAATTTTAATACATTTACAAAAATATAATAGTAATAATAAAATAAATATAATACCAGACTACTTACTGGTATTATATTTATTTTATGTATTACTATTATATTTTTGTAAATTTATTAATTTTTTTTAAGTATCTGTATAAAAAAATTTAAACATTTGGAGAAATATGATAGTAATATATGAAATAACTAAAAATACTATTTCTGTAAATTAACAGAAAAACTGCAGCAAAATGTTGCCAGAATGTAACATCTTTCTGTGTACAGAAAGTTTCTGTATACAGAAGAATTACTGGCAGCAAAAAGTTGCCAGAAAATTTCTGTATACAGAAATTTTCTGTCGACAGTAATAAATGTTATTCAACAGAATGATTCTGTAACCCTTACAGATAGTTTCTGTATACAGAAATCAACTGTAAAACGCTGCTTGGAAACGACTTTTATATGTATACGGAAAATTTCTCTAGGGAACAGAATTTTTCTGTCATATAACATACAGCTCCTGGCAACAGAAAATTTCTGCCTACAGAATATTTCTGGCAACTTTTTGCTGCCAGACTTTTTCTGTTGATTTACAATAATATTTTTTGCAGTGTAGTTATTTAAATTACCATTTAGAATAAATTAAATGGTATCCAAGCAGTGATTACTCAATTTCATCTTCAAAAGCTTCTCCACTCAAAACAGATTGATTGGTTAGACTTTTTTAATTGCTTGAGAAGATGATTTGCCAGTATTGAGAAAGTGTCAGCCAGAAAAAAGAATAATTGCTAGCAACGACCTTAATCATCCTGCCTTCTCCATTCTGTAAAATAAAAAATGGAGGAACGAATATGAAGCCGAACAGTGCCCAACCTTTTCTCAAGATATTCTTACGTATGTATATAAGTGTGTTCCATGTTTCGAGCGACGTTCAAAATAATTTAAAATGATGAAAGCCAGGACACGCTACCAAGATTCAGATGAATGCACTATTAGATCGTTGGCACGTAAAACTGATTAATGTAATTGGAAGATACGTTTAATTATTAGTTATATAATTCATGGGAAATAAAAAAATTTGAAAGCGATTAAGTCTTGACTGTTGGTTTGGAGTGATGCTGAGATATAAAAATCTCAGCACGCACTGGCGTATTTATAGGTAAAGTGGCGCCCATGGCAGACAGCAAAATTGAGATCTGTGTCATAGTAAGAACGCCACTGATCACTTCGTTAACCCTTTGAGGCGCAACCCTTTCCCAATGCTGAAAAAAGGGGTCCCTAGATCTGTGGCACGCGATGAACGTTTCGATCGTCCGCCATCTTGATGGGAGTTAAGTCGAGCGATGGCAACGGCTGCCCTTTTGTCAGCATTGGGCAATCTATCCAGCCGTTCTCGCATTCTTCCATTTTTCAGCAGATGTCAGTGCTGTTAAAAATAATCGTGACAATTTTTTTTACGTGAAATGACGTGCTAAAATGTAAAGGATTCTCGTAGAGCTATGTCACCCGCAACTATTTTTATAGAAATCAAATCTATTCTTCGTGACTAGCAACAGTCAAAACGTCAGAGTTGGGTGTTCCCAGAGCGGGAACACTGCCCGTTAAAGTTTTAATAGGGTCTTCCTTAAAATTTATTGAGAATGACCCTATATAATGGTTTTTACCATAAGGATTCATATTAAGCAAATGAAAAACCTGTGTAGATTTTGGTTTTAAGGAAAATAACAACAACAAATATTTTAATGCAGTTTCCTAATGCATTAGGAATGCATTTCAATGACTTAACCAGTTTGATTCCATCGTTGCAAGGACGTGAAGACAACATTTTTCTCTTCTATACTCATCGTTGCTTCCTGGCTGGGTCTTTGAATAACGCCTACTGGAAGCAAGCGATTGCGCGCTTCCTTGTAGCGTTAGGAGCGAACAGGTTAAATGCTTCTTACGTTGCGTCAGTCTTACTATGGAAATCTGCACTCTCTTTCAAATGCCACCCGCGGCACATGCCCTACCTGCCGTACCCTGGATACTCCACAACGTATCTAGGGTACGGCAGGTGGGGCACAGCTAGCTGTGCGCACGTTTTTGCTGTGTTTCTTGACACAGCTGGTTGTGCGCGTACAGCCAGCTCTGTCAAAAAATGGTCTCTAGATCTATCGCACACGATGAACGATTCGATCGACCACGTTAGTTAAATCGAGCGATGGCAATGGCTGCCCTTTGTTCTTCTACATCAATGCATTCCCAGCGTATTCTTCCATTTTACCGCAGATGCCGGTGCTGTTAAAATAATCCTGAAAATTTTACAAACAATCGACAATTCTATCGTTAAATGATCTGTTAACCCTTTGAGGCACAACCCAATGCTGAAAAAAGGGCAGCCGCTTCCATCGCCCGACTTAACTACCAGCAAGATGGCGGACGATCGGAACGTTTATCGCTGGCCACAGATCTAGAGAAGTCCATTTTTGACGACAGCTGGCTCACAGCCAGCTGTCGTCAAAAATAAGGGTCTCTAGATCTGTGGCACGTGATGAACGTTTCGATCGTCCGCCATCTTGCTGGTAGTTCAGTCGAGCGATGGCAACGGCTGCCCTTTTGTCAGCATTGGGCAATCTATCAAGCTGTTCTCGCATTCTTCCATTTTTCAGCAGATGTCAGTGCTGTTTTAAAAATAATCGTGACCATTTTTTTTTTTTTTTTTTTTTACGGGAAATGACGTGCTAACAAGTAAAGCATTCTCGTGGAACTCTGTCACCCGCAACTATTTTTATAGAAATCCAATCTATTCTTCGTGAGTGGCAACAGTCCAAACGTCAGAGTTTCGTGTCCTCACGGCTAGGACACCGCGCGATAAAGGGTTAACTAAAGGAGGCATAAGGTGGCGGCGGTACACACGACTGCCCCCTCCATCCAATAACACTCAATTTCCTTCTATCGCTTTTAGATTGCTCGTCAGCAAACATGGTGTAACACAACCTCTCTTTCGGCTACCTCATCGTATACACCTTAAAAAGTAAGAGTCTATTAATGGAATCGAGGTCAAGGGTCGTGTAAATTGGGGGCCCTGCGAAAAGGTGAGGAACCCCCCACGGCAACGGAAGGAAGCTGGGAGTTCATCACGAAAACTCATTTTTTGGTTCTTTTTTCTACTCTCCCACTCTCGCAATTGCGTTTTGTTTTACGCGAGATGTGTCCTGGGGCTCACAACGGTCGGGCTCCCGGGCCACGCGACTTCTCTCTCCTATGGCCATGACCGTTCTTTTTTTTTTTTTTTTTTTTACGGTGGTGATGAGACGAGTGCTTTTCAAGGGGAACTATTTCCAAAGGGGTTTAAAGTCACCGTTTGGATGCTCCGTTTAGAGCGAGACATGACGAGAATAGAGAAAAGAAAAGTTGAGTAATTTCCGTGATGGAGCTGGAAAAGTGTCATCGGAAGTTGCATCAGGGCTGCTTCGTAGGTTCCTGCAAGTTGTGATAAGCATAAGCGTAAAGTTTTCAAAATTATTGGGGGGGCCGGGCCCCACAACCACATATATTCACGTCAGTGTCCATAACCCCCCCATGAGGAATTTTTTGCCTTACAAAATGTATATTCTTCACTCCCTTATCATACACCCGTATATATATATGTGAGTTGCAGAAGTCGTAACCCCACCCCCCAAGAAAAATTTCTGGCTACGCCACGGATTCACGTACATATAACTTACTCATAGCTGCCAACTACTAAGGAATATAATTAACCGCTTTTTCTACATGATTTTTCGGCTTAAAATATAGCAAAATCTTTGTGCTGCGCGCACAAGCTGGTTTCTATTTTGAAAGAAAAATAATTAAAAAATATACTGTTTACAAAAAGTGGTTAATTATATTCCGTAGTAGTTGGCAGCTATGACTTAGGTATAAATTATTGGAGGTGCTCGAGCTCTGTGGATCCACAGAATTCTACACCTCTGTAAGGTAAGTATCCATGTTAGTATCTTCCTACCATGTTATAAGTTAAAAAAAGAAGCAAAGGAGGAAAAAAAAACATTTTCGATGAGATAGTGCATTTTAGACACATCTGAACTTTTCTTCATTTCATACTTTACATTGCATAATCTGATTTTAATGAACCAGAGCCTGGCGAGGGCAGCTTATAGTAATATTGTGTGTTACGTGGCGTCACAATGAATACTAAATCACGATTGAAATCAAAAGAAGAAAATTCTTAATAATACAAGTAAAGGTTTTTTTAAACGTTTGTAAATGGCGCGAAATACTTTTTTTTATGTTAGTATAATTAGTTTTCTTTATTTAGTGGTAAATTATTGGGTGGGCTCAGCCCCTATTCACAATTTATTGGGGGGGCTCGAGCCCCACGGGCCCATATAACTCTACGCCTATGGTGATAAGGGTGCAGGCATAGCAGAAATCGCCCTCAAAGTAATGAATACAGGGGAGGGGATGGAAGAGTTACAACCCTCTTTAAAAAGTCACGGCTTAAAGGTAATATTTTGCTAAATTTCCCACTTTAATTCAAATGAACCTTATTTTTTTATAAATCAGTCCATTCCAAAATGATTTATATTGATTTAGCGTAACATTCATCCTTACTGTGCATGTTACTTATGTCAAATTATTCGTAAAAATCAGCCCCTCTCAAAAAAAAAAAAAAAAAATCTCGGCTGTTCGAGCCTTGTCAATGGGAGACCCCCCCTGAACCCCCCTAATTTTTTAGTTTCATTATTGCCATATGAAAACGATATTAATTGACTATGTCGTTTTATCGCTCCTCTTTCGTGTATTTCGCCTGGTAAACCCTATGTTGAAATTTTTATGAGTGTAACCTATTTATAGAAAAATGCATGTGAGGCATATTCTACAGCTTACGAAATACTGTAACAATAGATTAAAGCTGTTGTGAACTAATAGTATTTAAATACATGTTAAATTATGTCGCTTTTTTATGTCGCATTTTTGGGACACATTTTTCAAAAAGGGTGTTCAGAGATAAAATGACATAGTCATTAAAAAAAAAATTCTCCATCCGTCATTGCGCCCACACTGACACGACAAATTAAATCCACAAAACATCTCAAACCTTGAAAAAAAAATTAAATTGAAGCAAGAAAGATAAAAGTTGCCGAGCGCAGCGATTAAGAAGAACCTCCCAACAACACCTCTATTGAGCATAAGTTTAGCGAATAATTAACTCGTCGCACCCTCAGTCACAAAAACTAAGGGGATTGATTCACAAGGGATTCTTTTTCTGTTGCCCATCATTGCTTCCTGGTTTCAGTCTTTCAATGCGCAGCTATGGAAAGCAACGATAAAGGTATATATCTGCCTCCGCTTCTTTGCGTCGAAGAGAAATGAAAGAGAGACGCAGAAATATTTTGATGAAATTATAAATAAGAATTTACTGGTTTACGTAATGGCTTAGAAAAGGTGTGTTTGAAATAACGCAAAATTGGATTTTAACGAAGGGCTAATTATTCATTTAGCAATTTCCAATTAGAAAGGCAATGTATGTAATTTCAGCTGTGTCCTGTTAACAGTGAGTGCTACAGTTCCGTTTCACACTATTAAATATCTAGTTTTCAACTGATGCGCTATACTGTGATCGTGATATGAGACTGACAGTGATATGACTAGCTGAATTAATGCTTATTTTAAAAAGCACGTTCAGTAATGTTCTCTATTAACTGTTAGTGCTTTCTGGCAATGGAAACAAGACAAGACAATTGATGATACATTGTTTACATCAGAAATCCATATCTCGCGAATTTAAAATAAATGGAATTTTTAAACATGCATCATGCATGCATCAAATACATCGCAAAAGAAATACTCGTGAATGTGAGATTAACGAGAGGCTTGAAGTGAATATTGCATTTACTTGGAGACGTGTTTTTTTTTTTGTGTGTTTTGCCATAAAAATCTCGTCAATTCATCCTATGTACATGTGATATAAACATAAACGTTGATGTGTATGAGACACGAATCAGCTCCCCAATGTATTTATAATGTATCGTCCCAATGTATTTACTATATATAGGGACTAGAATGAAGTTTTGAAGTTTTCCTGTGTTATGTAATGAAGTTTTCCTGTGTTTTAATGATTCAACCCAGTGGCGTAGCCAGAAATGTTTCATGGGGGAGGGGGGTTACAACTTCTGCAACTCATATATATGCATACGGCTGTGTGATAAGGGAGGGATGAATATACATTTTGTGTGGCAAAAAATTGCTCATGGGGGGTATGACGCCCCCTAACCCCCCCCCCCCGTAGCCTGATTCAACCAAACTATTTTCATGGTGGCAGACTCTTGTGCTGATTGCAATGGTCTGCATCAAAATAAACTTACCAAAATTAAAGTCTAAACTTTTAGAAAATAATTGCTGTAACACCATCTCTCCATTCAGCCAAAGTTTTCTAAAACTCGATATCGAGAGAGTGCATTATTACACATAGACCTGACTGCAAGAATTTTCGTGACCATGAAAACAGAGTCTGACACACGAATTGCGTTTTCAGTACATTGTCTTCCCCTCTCCACGGAAGTCCCCCAAACCGAATCAGATGTACAACTTCCCGTAATACCTTTGTTGTTACCTCCTTGAACAGATGGGATCTCTATAAACGTATAATTTATATTAATTTGGCGCAAATTATGTTTTCTGCGTATGATTCAAATCATAGATAAAGTAACGACATAAATAGCATAAAAAAACTCAAACACTTATGGACATCTGCATCAGTTTAAATCAGACCTAACGATTAAAAATAATCTTGTAAAACTTAATTACAGTGACTGAAATGGATTGTGATTGCAATTACATACGTTTATATTAAAATGAGGATTATTTGACTTTCATAAGTTAATAATCTTATGAAATATATTTTACCATAATTCGATTTCAATATTTGAAAAATCTTAAATTATGATTTTTTAAGACGTGCAATCACAAAGTAATTAAAAAACTTTGTAAAAAACACACATAAGAAGTAAAAGGAAAGAGGATACGCGTTTCGTTCAAAAATTGTTTTGAACTTCTTCAGTCCAAGCCCTTCGACGTAAAGAACACAGGGAACTGAAAAGAGAAAAACGTGCAATCACTTCGACGTTTAGTCCGGCCAAACTTCGAAGCTTTTTAAAAGAGAGATAGATTTTACTTTTCTGTTGTAAACTATTAAACAGCAAGGCCGGATATAGAAATTGTTTTGAGGAGAGGCTAAATTTTGAAAAAAGCTTATTTTTCACCCAAACAAACTGTATACAATAAAGCAAACTTTCAGCCTAAACCAATGTATTTTTTGGGGAGGGGCGAGGCTAAGTTATGAAAAAAGATCATTTTACCAATTTAAATGGTATAATAAAGTAGAATTTTATCCTTCAGCAATCTCTTTTGGGGTGGCTGAAGCCCTCTAGGCCCTCCCTTGAATTCGCTACTGTTCGCCAGAAGGACTTTTAGCGCCTCCTAGCTCTTGTTCAGTTACACCGATAGTAGTATCAATAGGGATAACGAGCATAAAATTTATTTTATCTTTCTACCAGGTGAAAAAATTATAATGCAGGAAGAAAAAAAAAAATAAAATTCGTTGTGCGGGAACGTCCGTAAATTAGACAGATTACGGAATATACTACTTTACAACATAGAGAAATAAGCATCGTCTGTTTCGGGACGTACTGCAGTTTCAACGAGATTTTTATTCCAAACCACTGGGGTTCGTATCTTAGTGTCTTCGGACATGTTTTGGGATGTTTGGCGCTCATCAACCATGAGTTACCGAGCGATGTTTCACATTTGTTTGTTTATTTTAAAAAAATAAGTTTACTAAGTTTTTTAGCCTTAAGAATTTTTGAGAATCTCGTTAAAATACTTATCACAATAAAGGGATCAAACAGCTATACTAAGTTTACACAGATATCAATATGCCGTGTTTACTCGCGTAACAGTCGCCCTAGCATAATAGTTACACCTCCGTTTTGAAACAGAACAAATAGCTTTAGAGTTACAATATTATGTAGTAGATTTTCCCCGCATAATATTTACACCTAGACTTTCACCATGAAAAATTGGCAAAAAATGTGCGCCTATTTCGCGAGTAAACACGATAGTTTACTCATAATTGTAGAGAAATTAAACATAGTAGTCCCAAAAATTCAGACTACCATGCTTGCTCAAAGAGGAATTCGCTCAACTAATAGCGAGCTTCGCTCTAAAAGAAAGACGTACATTTACTGGAAACTTTCCGTAAATTTTACGGAAATTCTCCGTTTGTATTTGAATACAGGACAATTTCCGTATATCAAGGCTCAGATCCTCTCTGAAATGGAATTTCTTCTGGAATTTAACGGAATAAAATTCCTTAAATTTACGGAAATAGTGCTGGCATCTCATTTGCCAGTACAGCATTTTCCGTATTTTCATGCAACTTGTTTTTTCAGTGTTTGGTAAAATAAGGAAAATTAATGAATTAGAATGATACTAATTTTAAGCTTAAAAAATGTATCACGGCTGGATCAAAATCGAAATCTTGGGTCGTGTTTTTTCCTTATTATTTTCCTCCTCACTATAAGAAAATAAATAAATAAATAAATAAATTGGTCCGTCCTCCTTCAGTGTCCAATAAAATACAACCACCACCCTCTTCAGAGAATTACATAACAGCAATTTTCACTTGTTTGCACTGCTTCCTGCCTAATTACCTGCAAAACATAGCAATTATCGCTCGAACCAGTCATCTACCGCCTCTTTTATTTACCAAATCTTAGACCTCCCCACCCCCTCCCAACTTTCTCACAAATAAATAATTGTTTACACTTTTGCCCGGGCTGAATTTCACTACCTTTTTTTCTTTTTTGCGAGAGACGGCTGTGTGTCTGAGGAAGGTAGGTACGTGCGTGTGTGGGAGAGAGTGTCGCGTGTATAAGCCCCAAGTTTCCGTTACCACTCACCACCTGTCGCCTGCTCTCCGGCCGCTGCGCAGGTGGTAAGTGCCGTTACACTGACACCCCCTTGATACCCGATGGAGAGAAAGCCCTCCAATTTAAGCACCGTTACGCAACAAGCATAAATAGCGAGCTCATCCCGTACAGAAGAAAAAGTTATATGCACTTCTTACAATTAAGTAGCAGTCGTAGGCGTAACTTACATATGGGAAAGAAGAGGGGACAATCTCCTCCCCCCTAAAATTCAAGAAAATGCAGATATAGCCAATTTGAAAACGATCTTTTCTACAAGAGGAAACATTTTTCTCCCTCGATGTTACATGTTGCCCCCACCCCAAATGTCACATGCCAATGAGTACAGTTATCTCTCGACTTTCATGAAACTGGAGTTTCGTGATTTTCAAATCTCCTCGATTCGCCCTTTGTTTATTTCCAAAATAACTTCGGTTGACGATTTTAATAATATTATTTGTCATGCATATGTATTATCTAAGATTTTATTAAACTTTTTTTTCTAAATTATTGTTTTCTTTAGTCTCCGACCATAATTTAAAATAATTTGTACGTACATATTTATATGCGAAATTATACGCCGATTTACGAGAATTCGACTTACGTGGGTATTACTCGGTCCCACCTGTCGTATAAGTTCGGGGTATTACTGTAATTTTTTTAACGTATGGTTACGTTCCTCTATAACAGTCTTATGCTAAAAAAAAAAATAAATAAATAAATAAATAAAAAAAAATCAACATCGCAAAATTTCAGTATGACTGTTTAAAAACTTAGATAACCAGACAAACTGATTCAACTACCCGGGGTTTCTTTTACGGCAGTTTAAAACGTGACGCCATAAATTAAGAGCTGCATTCTATTCATAAACTCTGCCATAAACTTTGCGTCCCATTCCTAAGTTTTGTATTCTAAATAGCTTCTCGAGATGACAGAGTTTAATATTTTTCATTAGATTGAACCATGGAGGATTTAAATATTTTAATTGAACATTTTACGGGGCGAAACTAAGATAGTATTAGTATAGGTAATAGTGATCTCTCTGAATAGGTAATAGTTAATAGTGACATCTATACACATTGTTTTGTATATACTAACTAGCTGCTACCCGCGACTTCGAAAGCGTCGGCTTTAGAGTTAGGTCCCAAAAGAAATGAAGCATGTGTGAATAACACATATGTTTGCGACAAAAGAAACTGCAGATGAAACTGAAAAAACACCCAAAATACTGGTGTTAAACGATAAAGTAAATAAAAAACTTTGTAAAAAACACACATAAGAAGTAAAAGGAAAGAGGATACCCGTTTCGTTCAAAAATTGTTTTGAACTTCTTCAGTCCAAGCCCTTCGACGTAAAGAAGTAACTGCATTTAAATATTATTTGCTTTTTACTTATTTTATATGAAGTATAATGCGTGGTAGTATACTTCATTTAAAATAAGAGAGTAAGCAGTGTTACTAAATTTAGATTTTTTTCAGGCATTTGGCGAATACATTTACGACAGTATTTGCTAACTGTTTTTGTTGTTCTTGTGAAAGAAATATTTATGCTATAGCATGAATTTTAGCCTACGCTAATCAGGAATAGTGCAGCTTTTTCTTAGCGAAAAAGTTTTAGAATCGGTTCTATAGTTACAGAGATACCCAGAGAACGTAATGTATTAGAATTATTTTGCGTATTCCTGTAAAGGAACTATTTGCACTACATGTATGAATTTTAGCCTATAATACTCAAGAATAGTGTAGCTTACTAACAGTGAAAAAAGTTTTGGAATCGGTTCAGTACTTACAGAGATACACATAGAGTGTAATGTAATTCTTATGAGTATCCCTGTAAAAGAACTATTTGTGATATATGCATAAAAGGTAGCCTATAACACTCAGGGTCCCACCAGTGTCTAAAATGTTCTACTCTCAAAACTGGAAGGCTGGAAGTGCCAAGTTCAACCCCTGGTCGAGCCTGTCGACCTAGCCGCTCGCAGATTTTCGCGGTTTTCTCCAAAACCTCGCGTAAATACGGGCTAGGATCCCTTAGAAAGTTCCCCACAGAGGAATAACCCATATAGGCCTAGGACCCTAGTGGAGTCAATCGGTCTTAATCCACAAACAAACAAACAATAATACTCAGAAATAGTGTAACTAAGTTTTAAATTCGGTTTAGTAGCTATAATTCCATAGAGCGCAATACATTAGAGTTATTTTGAATGTTTTTGTAAAAGAATTATTTATGCTATATGCTTGAAAGGTTGCCTGTATGTTAATCCAGGGCATAAGCTATCTTCGTTACGAATTTTTCCAAATCCGTTCAGCAATTTGTGTGTGATTCAGTCAAAAACATCTAAACACACAAACGTACACATTTTTTAATGACTATGTCATTTTATCTCTCAATACCCTTATTGAAAAATGTGTCCCAAAAATGCGACATAATAAAGCGACATAAAAAAGCGACATAATTTTACATGTATTTAAATACTATTAGTTCACAACAGCTTTAATATCGAGTTTAAAGCAATCTTTAGTCTCGATATTGTTACACTATTTCGTAAGCTGTAGAATATGCTCCACATGTATTTTTTACATATATTCAAATATTATTAGTTCACAACAGCTTTAATCTATTGTTACAATATTTCGTAAGCTGTAGAATATGCACCACATGTATTTTTCTATCAATAGGTTACACTAATAAAAATTTCAACATAGGGTTACCAGACGAAATACGCGAAAGATGAGCGATAAAATGCCAAGTTAATTAATATAGTTTTAATATGGCAAGAATAAAACTAAAAAATTAGGGGGGTTCAGGGGGATCTCCCCCTGACGAGGTTCGAACAGCCGAGTTTTTATATTATTGGTAGGATTTGGAAATTTATGAAGTTTAAGAAACACATTTGGACTTTTCTTTCTAATGCTTTTTAATTTGGCGTAAAATCAACATAATTTCCATACCATTTCATGTTTTTCAAATGCATGTTTATCTGAAAATAGAATTTCAGTTTTATTTCAAAAGCATAAATCATTTTGTGCGGGCGATAAAACGGTTTTTAATTAATAATTAGAAAAGTATTTAAAATTTCAACATTCTGAGCCTCAGGTGCACAGTCATGGGCTTCTATGCTCAAATTTCCAAAGCTCTGCTTTCTGTAGATTTGTCTGGAGAACATTCATTTTTATTATTATTGATAGATATATTTGGCATAAAACTGGCATAATTTCCGTGGAATTTAATGTTTTTCAGATGCACGCACGCGCTTCTTTATTGAAGCAATAGCATTCTTGTTAGCTCAAAACATGAATCATTTGATTGATACGGGCGAAACTCGCCAAGCATGGCAACGTAAAATCGGTTTTTAATTAATAATTAAAAAATTAATTAAAAATCTGAAAATCTAATTAGCCTATAACCAACTCCAGGGTCCCCTCTATATCTAAACCAAAATGCATCCTAATCGATTCAGCGGTTTAGGCGTGAAAGCGTCATAAACAAACAAACAAACAAACTCACTTTCGCATTTATAATATTAGTTAGGATGTTTTTTTTTTTTTTATACAAGATTTTGGATGAGGACATGGGAAAACAATGCTAATTCTCATTCATTCATGCCCTGCACTAAGAAAGCACTTCTCACTTATGCACTTCGCAAAAGAAATGCTCTCATCAGTTCAAAAAGTTGATTTTCCAACTAGACAAGTGTTGCTTCTCGCAACAATTCTGCCTTTATTATTAATTTTCGATTTGAAATTATTTTGTAAGAAAAGAGTCATAAAACAAATTTGGATATGTAAACATTTCCATTTTTTTAGGTGTTCATCAAAATAAATACAGAAAAAAACGTTTAACCCGAAACTGAAAGGTCCGAAATATTTTTTCCTGTTAAAAAAAATTCGTGTTAAGTGATTCGTGATGAATTGCATATGCCCGGACAACTATTTCGTGTTAACCAATTTTTCATGTTAAGCGTTTTCGTGTTAAATGTATTTTACTGTAATTTATTTTTTTTTAAATTAAATTTACCTTATCTACATTTTCAGTATATTTGTTATCGGCAAAGTATGAAACGCCGGCATTCTACAGAATACCTATAGGCATTGTATGTATAATGCCTAGGAATTCTATAGAATGACATGAGAAATGCTATTTATGCAAAGCATGAAAAAAGATCCTGATAAGGCTATTATATAAATGACACGCATTCCTCAAAAATACGCATGATATTCTGAAAAATAACGAAAGTGTCATTAAAAAAATGCATAAAGTTGTACAAAACAAAATTTATGCCTTTCTTATTAAGAGAAATAAACTTTTCATATAAAAAATAAAACAATTAACCAACTTGCTGCAACATGGTGGGCTTGAATTACATTTCATTACATTTAAGCTACTGTACTGCTATTTATTGGGAGGGGGTTACACTGAATTGTCAGTTATATCAAGGAATGCCAGTGGGACATGCATTCATATTAATACATATTTATATTTATCCAATAGGGTCATTCGAAACTACCTGCGGAACATATATGTCCCGGTGGTAACGAAAGTGTTAAAGCACACCATGTCATGTTAATAAATATTTCGTAAAATTAAAAGTGTTTGTTACATTCAACGGATATTCACCATTTTTCAACGGACTTTCTTTTTTTTTTCTTCCAAACCTATAATCTGTTGTTTTATTATAGAAAATTGTATGTTCACTTTAAATTTTTTTCATTAAAATGTATCAACAGTTTCTGCGTCGGTTAATAACTCATTTCAATTTTTGTACTATCCCCCCCCCCTGCTTTTACAGGAAATATAATCATTAAGTCTTTAAAAAACTCCTGATATCGTGAATTTAGTTCGCTTCCCACAACAGCCTTCCCTATCAATTTTCCAGAAAGCTTGCTGTTCACCCTAGTAGCGCAGGTCTTCATAAGGTGTTGATGTGACGTTTTAGAGAGAACAACGGATCAGTTAGATCAGTATTTCAGTACTGACTATAAAAATTCAACAAGAGTTAAAAATATCTGCATGCCGCGACAGTCATAAGATCTTACATGAGATTCGTTAATTCTCTGTAAATCAATCCTTTAACCCATATTACAGGTTGTGTTTATTGAATTGGTGTGCGTGTGCCTGTGTGTCTTTCTTTTTCGTACATATTATATTATCAGAGGAGTTATTTTTATTCAAGCTCTATCAAATCAACACAGATTATTGAGGTTTACAATAGAATACAGCGCATCAAAAATAGTGTGTTTAACACCTGCAATTTTTTTATTCTTCTGGGCCTCAGCGATCCTTTAAGAGACATACGTCAGGAATCAGAAGATTCTCTGTCTTTTTTTACGAGAAAATTTAAGAAAATTTAATAAAACTCGTACACTTTTCACATTATGACAGACAAATTAATTTTTCGGCTTAATGTACAATACATTCTCAGACATTAAGCTTTAAAAAAAAGGGGGAGGGGAAGAAAGAGGGAAAAAGAAAAATTAAAGTTAAAATAACCGTTTTAGGGATGGATGAAAAATGAGAAGAGACAGAGATTTACAGAATTTATGCGAGAACAGACGGACATTTTTAGCGTAATTGGACAGAGATTTTGCGCGATGAGACAAAGCTTTGCAGCTATTTTGCGAGACGACACGGTCCTATTTTTCATCTCTCGTCCATCCCTAAAGCCTTTGCAAAAATAGCACTGAACATCTTGACCAAGGCCATAACT
Organism: Cheiracanthium punctorium; assembly: GCA_038373885.1. Lineage (NCBI taxonomy): Eukaryota > Metazoa > Arthropoda > Arachnida > Araneae > Cheiracanthiidae > Cheiracanthium > Cheiracanthium punctorium. Next base: position 239,266 of record JAWZYV010009045.1, on the reverse strand, counting down.
GGGAGGTGTGACCTGGGCTTGGGCCCCTGGGCGTCGTACTGGGACGCCAAAATCAGGATTCGATAGAAAGGGCTCTCACTAAGGATTGCCCTAGGTGACGTAAACTCTATTTTCAAGGGCCCTGGTAGCCCTGTGGTTAAGGCGTTCAACTCGGAACCGGGAGGTTACGGGTTCGATTCCGACGTAGCCCTAAAGACCACTGTGTACGTGCAAGTTAAATCCGTGGTTCTGAAAGTCCTCTCGGCAGTCGCTAGCAGTTTCCGAGGGTTGCCAATATTCAGAAGTCTCCGATCTCCTGATGTGGATCCAAATTGTGGCAGGAAACTCCAGGTAGAACGTGTGTAGCTCTAAACGACACACTCGTGAATACTCGTGATAAGACTTTGTTTGAAAGTGCTTTATAAACAGTACGTTGGGCATGCGATTTACCTTTCTCTGTACTCAAAACGAAGGCGTCATTGTTCATGTCTCTTTCAGCAGAGCTATAACCATTCCGATACTCAGTAATTTACTTCTCCAATGAAGCGAGCCGATAGTTGGATTCGGACTACGATGCCTGCGCGACAGGCCCTCCGACAAATGACATCGATCGCCGACACTTCCTTCGTAAATTAAGAGCGTGGTGGGAAAGAAAAAAAGAACAGAGCCACAACTAAACATACACGGAATCGGTATCAGGTAGCAAGTGTAAGGGCGCGCACCGCCACTTAGCAAAACAAACGGAGAAACTGGTCCGCCGGAGTATCAGGGCATGACAGAGGGCAAGAGTGGAGAGAAGCGGCCACCTTTTAAGAGTTTTTTTTCCCTGCAGATATTCACACGGTGGGCACTTATTACGCTAGATGGGCGGGAGGAGGGGGGTCTGAAAAAGAAAAAGACTCTAAACAATGTATTGTTTAATAATGCAAATTACTACATTCTGACGTAGACATAGGTTCAACTGTTACGCCTTAAAAAAATCCTTCAGTCGTGCGAAGAATTTTTTTAAAACTCTTTTACGGAAAGAAGACTAATAGCCTAACTTTGGATTTGGGCTGATTGGTGTTTGTGGTGTTTGGCTTGATAATAAATTTCCATTGACAGCCTTTTTTTCTTTTTTCTTTATTTTAAGCACTGGGCTGCTTTCTCATTCACTCCGGGTTTTTTCCTATCGACGTAATTTGTGGACATATTTTTGTGAACTTACTTGCGTCAACACGTTTTCGTTCATTTTTCAATAGGGCTGCCAGATAGCGTGTGTGTGTGTGGGGGGGGGGGGTGTGTAAAATGTTGAAAGTCGCCAAGATTTGCAATTTTTTTATGATTGATTCCCAAGTTTGGCGCCAAAAAATGTCCCCAAAATTGAACCAAACTGGACGATATCTTCCATATCTGGGAGAAACTGGCAAATGCTACAGTTTATTGAGCTGAGCTGAGCGATGTGAGCGAAGCTCTTACACTACACTCAGGCATTTCAATGTAATGCTTTGACCGATTTAGTTTCAATTTGGCATGGTTATAGGTACCAATGATGGCAAGATATAAATCTGAAATCAAACCAATCGGGTTGACCACGGAGGAAAAATCACCGAAAAACCTGCTGCCATTAACCAGGGGCGTAGCCAGGGGGGGGGGATATCGGGATATATATCCCCCCCCCTAAATTTTTGGATTAGTGATGAAATTCCGTCTATTTATACACATATAAGTTCATTTCCCCCCCCCCCGAAATTCCAGGCTCATATCCCCCCCCCAAAAAATTTTCCTGGCTACGCGCCTGCCATTAACTTTCAATGGTGAATATTAGAAGAATTATTCTATTTCTCACTTACTCGCTCCGCAGGCTCAGTGAACCTATGACATTGGTCAAGGTCACGAAGCTGATCACTTAAAAAAAAGAACATCCGAAATCAGACATACCATCGAGGAATAATCACCGAAAAATATTCAACTTGAGGTAGAGAAAACTGCACAAAATTCGCTCAGCTCAATATTGCATGCACGATATGCCATGCGGACCTATTTACAAAGATGAGAAGTATAGTTTTTTTTTAGTAGAATATGCCTGACAAAGATTGTAAAACAGTTTTAGTAGGCGATTTTAATATAGACTAGTTGTCGGCCAGTGGTCGAAACTCGACCATAAAACATTAAATATTTTAATTTGATCCTGAATAAGGTTCTTCTGTCAAAGACAATGTCTCAAGATTTCATATACAGTGGAACTTACTGAATTGACCACCTTGGGTAAGAGATCATCTGTCTATAGTGACCACTTTGTTACAATTTCAATTTACAACCACCACACTTTTCGATGAAGACGGTGTTGTTCTAAAAATTTTATCATATTTTGATAAATGGAAAGGCAGCTCCAGCCAGTGGGTCATAGGGGTCATCTCCCTCTATTACCGACCTTCGATTTCACACGCTCTCGTACGATTTCACATATTCATTTTGCGTTTTGAACAATTTAGGCTAATCTAAAAAATCTAGTGGACCCTCCGAAAATTCAGCCTGGGACAATCTTCTGCTAAAGGCTAATTATGTTCGGATTTATAAAATATTAAACCGTCGAATGATTGAACGCAACTTGCTAAGGCGTACCACTGAACATGTAGAAATCTTGATGCCGCAATAAATTTGCACTTTTTTCGAATGACAGTCCTTGAGATTTATTTACTGTCATCGCAAATGCAGATATATTTGGAAATTGAGTTTTTTGAAAGGATATAGTAAAATAGTACCAGAATGTTTTATAAGTGAAATTAAAATTCTTTTATTGCCTGCGGTTCCAGTTCAAACTTCGCAAAGCATTACGATAGGTAAACTTCATGCGCATTCTTGTTCCATTGACTAATGCTTCCTTTTCATTTGAGTTTCTGATAAGTATAACAATACAATTAACTTTCAATTCTAACTTATGTGGTGGCAAACTTTGCTATTTTTCGGTTAGAGAGACGCAAATCCCTCCAACTGTTTTTTCTGGGAAACATTTAAAGACTACTTCTGAAACACATTCGTTCCCTAAAAGAAAGCCGGAAATTTTAATCCGTATGCAAAATGGTATTATATGCAGATTCAATATATACAAAAATACACGCTTAAATCTACTGAGTAAAATAATAATCAAACGGAGTATATTTTTACTCACTTTTTGACTTCAAACAGCCATTCTCCCGATTGAGTAAAATTTGCTCCATTAATCGACAAAAATCAATGGAGCGAAAAATTCTCAATTTTTGAGCATTATACAACAGCTCCATTTAGGCTAAAAAATAATCAAAAAACAGGAGTGTCTGTCCGTTTTTGATTAATATAACTGTACTCAATTATGATTATTATTTAAGCTATGGAATGAGCATTTTTACAAAATCAGTCCTTTTTTAATTAATATATCTGTACTCAATAAGATTACATTATTTTAAGCTAAAAAAAGGGTATTTTATGAAAATTTGCTGTTTTTGATTAATATATTGAATTATTCGTTTTCTTCATTTTTTATTACCAGAGCTGTAATCTATGATTGTATGCCCGAGAAAATAAATTTTAAATCAAGGCAAATACATTACATATATCTTAATACACTATAAGAAAAGTATTTTTTTAATAAATAGAATATAATTTCACTATAGTCTCTAGTTATAAAACGAATTCACAGTACAGTCAGAATACAGAAATGCAATCATGGTTAAACTAGCTGTGAGATTTAATTAAAGCAGCAACCAAATTTATTTACATGAAAAAGGTAAAATTGTACTTACTCACTTCACTGAAGATATCATAACTTCATTTGTACTTAATTTGTACAACAGCGACGAGATTTTTATAATCCAATCGTAAGAAACTATGTCCGTTAAAACAAAATTTTTACCGAAAGCATCCTCTCCACATTTAGGTTGAATTTATTTCATAACTCTGAATATGAAAAAGATGCATTTGGTATTCGGATATAACATAAAATTATCACCAGCGAATACATCGAGAAGTAATCACCCACTGCAAAAGGACTTAGCACACGGTAAAGTTACATCACGGTAAAGTACATCATCCGGTATCCTCTTTAGAAACTCTTTTAATTCATATTTTTAATAACGACATGTTTGTTCTTCGATGCCCGCCGAAAGCCACGATTCCCGCGTTGTGACCAGGGTGCGAATTGACGGGGTAGATGCCGGGGATCGTCCCCGGCTGAAGAAAGTAATATCCCTGGCTGGAGAAATATTAATTGATCCCTGCCAGGGATACTATTTATCCCCTGCTGGAGAAAAGCTAAATTAATCTGTGTCCCACTCTACAAGTTCAACAGTACCTATCGATTTAAACTATTGAGAATAGAAGATTTTCTTTTGCTTACTAGACAAAGGAGCAAGTTACAAGCATGCCTTTGAAATAGATATACACATGCCTGATGCCACTTCTCACTCCGTAACTGGGGTCAGGATTCAAAGGAAGACTGCTAAATGAACGAACAATCACTGCTCTGCCACCAGCCGAATTTCAGAGTAGACGGAGAATCGACATAGGCAGGAATATGTGCATAGAAAATCGGGGGGTCGACTTTTGTTTTAATTTAAGTCACTTTTTAGACATGTTTGTTGGCGACTGCATTTGTCATGTAATACCTAATATATTGTATGAGTGGAGCATTTATACCTTCCTCCTTTTATTTTCTTTCTGCTTTTTTTTTCTTTCTCAAATGTCCCCTGCTGGAGAATGTTTTCTCTCAAATGCCCCCCCCCCCTGGAGAAAATGTTCAATTCGCACCCTGTTTGTGACTATGTACCGTTTTCCGTTGAAGAGCGTTGGTCACGTGATATAATAGGCTATCTCACAGGCGTCTTTACGTGGGGGAGAGACAGAATTCTCAAATAGACAAGAATTTAGAGAAAATGGACTTAAATAGAATATAGCGAATTGGGAGCATTGAGGCGAATGGAGGAGATTACAAATTATTGTCTTTAAGGAGTATTTTTCGGAAATTTTTAGCGTAAAAGAATTTAAATCAGCCGATAAGAAATTTAATCAATAAAGGAGTGTTAGTTTTAATCAATAGATTTAAGCGTGTATCAATATACTAAAAAGAAATTTCTATGCTTATTCGTTATACATAATGTGGAATTGGGGAAAACCTGCGGAATTAAAATACGAAATTAAATTAAACTTCCAAAATATGGAAGGAGATAAACAACTATATACCTACTGAAAATCGCTTTAGGTTTGGTCCCCCCAACTTTGAGTTTTGTCCCCCCAAAAGGCCCCCTTTTGGATTTTCGCCTTTATCTCAAAAACCGTTCGTCTTAGCAAAAAATGTCAGATACAAAATTAAAGCTGATAAAATCTCCTACAAGATTATGATTGGTTGTTTTTTTCTAGATGCAACAGCTTTCGAGATAAGCTTTAGAAAATCTCGCAAATTTTTGGAAAACGTTTTTTTTTATCCCAATTTTTAACCAATATAGTCTTGTAGCTCTTCAATCATCAGTTTTAAAGCAATTGTTTCAGAGCAAAGTTGTAGAGTATTCAGTTACCTTTAAAATAAGTTGTTGTTGTTGTTGTTGCTAATGCCTCTGGCAACCGCGTTGCGGTGACAGATCCCCCTATATATAGGCAGGCGATGGGCCGAAGGAGCGGCTTCCATTTCAATGAGCCCCAGTGGGAGGAAGTCCGTCTTAGCTCGGGGTCCCGTAATTTTGAACCAATTCCAGAGGAGGGACCAACCCCCTGAAATCGGCACCACCAGAGGTATCTTTTAACAACTTGGGGGACTTTGGAGCCACGACGGATTTTACGTGCACCAGCTCCCATTAGCGTACACGGTTCCACAGCGGACGGGCCGAGAGGGGGAAGTCCCTCCCAAGCACTGGCCAAGCCGGATGCTGCTTCATTTGTCGTGTTCTTATGGGAACGGAGTTTATCGCCCAGCCCACTGCGGGACTTAAAATAAGTTATTATTTGTAACTTTATCTTTAAATGAGCAAAAGTTATGGTAATTTGAATTTTTCAATAACTTTAGCAAATTCGAATGAAAAGACTGCTTTGCGCGACAAAGTACGACAAAATCTAGGAAAAAAAATTTAAAGTTGGGGAAAACATGGATTGGTGATGCATTTGTGTGAAATAGAAATGTTCCCCCCTCTCGGGGTGCCGCGTCCCCCCCTTTAGCCCCTCCAAAATGTCATTTTTTGAATTTTCACTTTTATTTAAAAACCGTGTATCTTAGCAAAAAAAAAAAAAAAGTCTTACAAAATCAAAGCTGATGAAATTTCCTACAAGATTGTTATTGGTTATTTTTTTCTATGTAAAAAGCTTTCGAGATATACGTTTTAGAAAAAATGGCAAATTTTAGGAAACGCTTCTTTTTACCACTATTTTCCAGTAACTTATAGCTCTTCAATCCTCAGTTTTACAGGAATGGGTTTAAAGGAAAGTTGTAGAATATTCAATTACCTTTAAATCGAATTTTTCTCTGTAATCTTATTTTTAAATTATCAAAAATTTTGGCAGTTTGAAATTTTCGATATTTTAGAGAATTCGAATGAAAACTGCATTGCGCGTCAGAGTACAAGAAAATCTATAGGGAAAAATTTATAAAGGTTTGAAACTTCGGGAAAACACTGATTGGGTATGTAGTTGTATGAAACAGAAAAATTCCCCCCTCTTAGCCCCCCCGCACGCGCACACACAAAGTTCCCTTTTTAGATTTTTACTTTTATCTCAAAAACGGTGCTTCTTAACAAAAGCATGTCGAATTACAAATGAAAGCTGATAAAATTTCCTACAAGATTATAATCGGTTATTTTCTTCTATATCCAATAGCTTTCGAGATATGTTTCGAAAACATAGCAAATTTATGAAAAACGTTTATTTTCATCGGATATTTCGACTAACCTTGCCTTCTAGCTGCTGACTCCTAGTTCCGAGAATCGAATCTTCGAACTGTCAAAATATGTAGTCTCCTTTTTTCAGGAAATTCTCTTCTCTTCTGTTAAATTTTCCTTATTTTTAAAATAAAATTTTTTCCATAGATTTGTGGTATAATTATTGCATAGATGTTGCACATAAGAGAAGCAAGTGTATTATACAGTTATATAGTAATTTTTGATTAATTTTGCAGTAATTCTTAAATCTGATGATGAATCATCACTGAAATGCAAATGTCAAAGTACATCAAATTGAACGGATAAATTGTATTACAGAATTCTATTGAGGTAAAAAAAATATTGACAAAGGATTTTTTTTTTTTTTTTTTTGAGGGGGAGGGGTTAATTTACACTTTAGTACTAACATTTATGTAGTGTTAAATATACGTTGATAAACGAATAAAAGGTAACTGAGCAGAATCAATAGGAAAAAGAAATAAAAAAGGAACGAAGCTGAAAATTGAACCAAATCATACGCTCATCATTTTGTAATATAAAATTATTATTGAAAAAAGCTACCGTATTGCATGAAAATTTTTTGGGGGTGGAAGGAGGACCCCCCACTGGCTGCATAGCCACACAGGCAGCTGTGTCAGAATCTTTAGCTCTGTGGAACGCGAGTGGTGATTCCATCGACCGCCATGCTACTGGTAGTTAAATCGAGCTTTGGCAATGGCTGAGCTTCTTCAGCGTTGGGCAGTGTATCCAGTCGTTCTATACCGATGAGAAAATCGTCTGAAAGATTCAAAGGGCTAACTGCAGTATTACAGGATCCCCAATGCAATAATTAAAAAGAGAGAGATGGAGAGATAGAAAGAATTCATCGCTGCATCCATCTAGCTATAGTGAATCATTTCGATTAATTCGCGAGTCACTATTTCATCTCTGTTCATCCGACTGGAATATCAGAAGCTGAAGGTCTGAGTCACGGAATGCTCGCCCGACCGAGAAAGAATGGTTAAACAGTTTGAGCATGCTGATAGGGATCTCCGAACATGCATACATGAGAAGGCAGATTTTGAAGGAGCAGTGCGAGTTCTTCGCGTGTGCTGTTGAGACTGTTTTGAGAAAGTGCTCCGACAACTCATAAGAGGTGGTCGCGCCGTGAAATCATCTCTTTCCTACGCTTTCAACAGGTACTCGCAAAAAATACAGTTGAATGGTCCCAACACTGAAAAAGTACACCCGTTGTCATCTCTCGAGTTAACTACCAGGAACATGGAGGTCAATCGAATGTGGCCCGTCACGTCCCTTTTTTGACACAGCCGGCTGTGCGGGCCGACAGGATCCAGATAAGCAGGAAGATATAGAAAACAAAATCTTGGCCGCTTTGAAAACGTGAACATTTTCCTTCTCTAAATTTTCGGCCAGTATCAACTTTGAAAAAAAATGTCTCCGATGATGCTAGACCAATTAGTTTGGAATTTTGCTCAGATATTCAGACAAATATAGAACATTAATATGTATGCAGGGTAAAAGATGGTAACACGCTTTATAAATTTGAGATAAGGGAGCAATGTAAAGTGAAAAAAATGTTCAAAACTTTCCGTCCCAAATAACGGTACATACACTGGCAGCAATGGGACCAGTATATATACCGTAAATTTCATACATGATATAAGTACCGTAAAATATTTTACAGTATATATACTGTAAAAAGTACATATACCGTAAAATATATATACTACAAAACTTAAGTTTCGAACTAACAATCTTTAACTGGCTATACCTTATCTAACTGCGATACATAATACTATTTTTGACATTTCTTATTTTGCTAACTCTAGAACAGAACCCTCGACCTGCGGAGTGAGTCACTACTGCTACTATCCACTAGACACCATTCGACTTGCTCTCGGAAGACTAACCTTTGAGGGGAAGGTTACTTTAGTCTCAGATTGAGACTTGGATGAGGGAAATGCTTTTCATGAAATTTACAATTTGAAATTCATGACAAAGTGTTCGAGTTATTATTAACACGGTCAAATTATTGGGTTGGGAAGAAATTAATTTCAATTTTCACAAACGTATGTTCAATATTTACTCTTAAGCTACTTAACCAATCGGTTTCGAATTTTTAAAATATGACCGCATTCGTAAACGCCAAACGAGTTACACTCGTGCAACGAGTTTCCATCTAAGGTGTTCGTAAAGGAAACTGAGTGCATTCAGTTTATAAACTAGAGCGTTCATATGCAAAAGTGAGTGCGGATAGTTTCAAACTGTAAGTAAACTGAGCACGGAGAAGGTTCATCCAGTTGTTGAGGGGACACACTTGCTGCACATTGTTTTTATGAAATGGCGTCCGTAGTTACGAAAGTATCTTCCGTGGTATGTTGTTCTGAAAAGTATTTTACGTTTACTAAAGCTGCTAGAAACTGCCCAATTTTTCAAAGGTAATCATTTTCTTGTACTTTTCATTTTAGTAAATTCAAAATGCACATTTTTAGTATTGAGATTGATGTTTATTTAAACCGTTATTAGCGAAATTTGAACTTCTCTTGCTAAATACTTTTGAAAAAATGCAAGTTTAAATTTCTAAATTTTGATCAGTGCAATTCGATTATGGCCACTCTTTCTTTTAAAAATCCTGTTGATTTTATATTGAGAATGTACTATAAACTCTGCTCAGCAAAAATAACAACAAACGTGAAATGTAAACAAACACGTCTCCTAGGCGACGAAACTAAATAAACTGAAGTTGTTCGTAAATGCAAAAGAAATTGATAGCCACTGATAGCACTAAACACACGTATTCCAGTTTTCTTACGAAAACTCGAGCAACTAGTTTGTCGTTTTCGAATGCATATTATGCCGACAAACATGCGGAAGAAAAAAAAAAAAAAAAAAAAGAGAGACAGAGAGAGACAGAGAGAAGGAAAAGAAATACAATAACTACTAAAAATATCTGAAAATCATCCCTCTACTGATTTTTCGTTCCCTCTTTATAATTTAAAAAACCGAAAAATTGCTATCCCATAGTCCACAAAAGTGAAGTCAGCTAAGCTCTAGCCCAATATATCTCAAGAATTCGAGAAAATCCTAGGTTAAGCAACGGGGACACCCAAAACTCCCTATTTCGTGTTCTAGTTCACCAATTTTGATTCAACATGATGCAAATTTTAATTATTTGATCCATAGAATACGAATTTTAGACTATATTTAACACTTGAAGGGCAGAACAATCCAGAAATTCGTAAAAAAATTTTATTTTGATCGTCAAATATAATTTAATAAATACTTGGCGGCATAGCAGTCAGATATTTCAACCAACATTATTTGTTTAACTGTTTCGTCGACATTGGAAAGACTACTTCCTACCTACATTATCTTACGAAATATACTTGCGGGACCACTAAAATATATTAGCCTCGCTTTTACAACGTTGGAAAAATTAACTCCCACATCTGTTTGGTACTGCCATGTTTGTTCAAGTGATTCAAACAGAATTAATCTATTGGTTTTGAAAATTCGAAAGCGTTTATTAGACATCAGGATCTCAGGTTTGAGTTGCAGCTTTGCTTTGATGTTCTGTTTAACGGCTTAACAATTCTACATCATCATAACATCAAAAGAATGGAGCAGTGGCGGATTATTGCAAGTTTGTCGGGGGGGGGGGGGCGGTTAGTTAGAAGATTGACATATACATACATTTTATGGAAGTAAAATAGGATCTTTTACATTAATTTCTTTCTCCTCGGGGGGGGGCGGTCAACCCCTCCACCCCCCCCCCTTTAATCCGCCCTTGGAATGGAGAGGTATGCATAGACTCATGGATATACATCAACGGCCTGAAGTTAGAGCCATATTATCACATGGGCAAATTGGGATTTTGCCCAGGGTTCCCGGCTCGAAAAAGTCCCCAAAAAATATCAAATGTTTATCTGAAATATTCTTTTTTATTTCAAAATTTTATGAAAAATAAAACAAATTTCATAGATGAGGCCCCACAATTCATCAATGCCCGGGGCCCCTGTTGGTCATAATCAGGCTCTGCCTGAAGTAAGAAACTACTGCAGATACTTCTCACTCCCAGAATGAAAATGTAATTATAAAGTTCTTGCAAAATAAAATTTGTTTTCTTAAATGCTATTGTTTAATTGATAATAACTCCCCAAAACGGGAGAAATTCAAGAGATAAATAAATGATCTATGAAAGGGTTAGCATAAGCGAAGTGACTGGGGAAAAGGGGGGGTAATCAAAATGAAGAAGGCATGGGATGCAATGGTACTAAGAATTAACGAATAGAGAGGTTTTCTATTTGCGATAACAGGATGCGAAAAATTCTAAAACAGTTTAAATACTGTTATAAAAGTTGAGGTCCAGTAATACTTAAATCATGTTTGGTTTTTTAAAAGTCGAATAAATGCTCGTTGTTTTTTTCGTTTTTTTTTTTCCCCATCTTTTGATCAGTGCCGAAGGTTCGGGTACCAGTACAGTTCAAGCATTTTTTTTAAGTAAATTTAAATCGCAGGTAAACGCTCTCCTGTGGTTATCTTTAATAGGTGGACGCCATCTTGGATTTTCCGAAGTTAGTCGCCGCTTTGTGCATTGAAAATGCTTGCATTCAGTGCTTGAGAACGACATAAAGATATACGAATTCAATCATTCACTCTCTCTAGAAATTTCCCGCTTTTACGGTATCATTAATCGCAAAGTATGAATGAACAAATTGACAGAGGCGGCGTAAGGCGTGGGCGGTGTGGGCCACCGCCCACGGCCTCGCGGTGCAAAGGGCCTCGCGCCTCACAGCCGAAAATAAATTTGAAAAAATATGGAAAATCCAAAAGTTCACGCCACAAGGTTTTTCTTATAATAAATACATTAGAATTAATTCTCAACTTAAAGATATTCCACTCTTCGGCGCACGAAATGAATGTGAACGAAATAATCTATATTTCTGATAAACTACTTATATTATGTTATAAAATTAATTAATTAAAAATCTCATCTCTGTCGTTTCTGATCATTCGTTTATGTTTAGTCTGGGCCAGCAGCTTAATGCCAACTAATGTTGCCGTTGCCAGAGACGGGCATAGCTCGGGACTTCCCCTTATTAGAAAGCCAATCAAAGTACCTATCCCATGCAGACGCAGTCTCGCTTCATGTTCCTTTAGAATAAATAATAGTGTTACATATTTTTAAAACGATAACACGTGCTTAATAAGTAGAAATTCGGTTTGTGTTGTGAAGAAAAATAATGGTACCTGTGTTTATTTGTCAAGAATAAGGTAAGAAATATTTATTATACTTACACTCATGTTTTTATAGTTTTCTTTACAAAAAGTTACGTGACCAAAAATTGAGTTTATTATTTGTTTTGTATATTCTATTTGTTGCGCGAGAATCCGCCTTCTTTTTTTAAGTTCTTTCATTATGCGTATAACGTATTATATTGTACTAGCTGAAGCACCCGTTCTCAGCACGGAATGGATATTGTTAAACCAGCAAATGCAAATGGAAAATAAGTAAATAAAAACACACATATTTTGGATATACATTTAATCGCCTACAAAAACTGTTTTACAATATTCGTCAGGGGTATTCTAACTATACTTAATTTTTTAAATGCTGTTGCAATGTGCGCCATATTCCGCGAGTCGGCCGTATTTGTCTTCTAGCTCCATAAAATACTTCTTCAAAATCGAAATCTATGTCAAAATCGCCTGCTAAAACTGTTTTAAAATCTTCGCCAGGCATTTTCCAGGAAATGTGAAAAGAACGTTTAAGAACGTTTGGGGCCTTCACCCCTGTTTGAGTGGGAATTCTAAGAAACCATGAAAGTAATTTTTAGGTATTGTTGTTAGTTCTATTTTAAAGCAAGAATTTTACGTCTATCGCTTTTCCTCCGAGATATGAAGGAAAATAGGAAAAGAATGTTTAAGAACGTTTGGAGTCCTCACGCCTATTTAGGTACGAATTCTAAAAAATCCTAAAAATGACTTTCAGATATTTGTATTAGTTACAGTTTAAAGCAAGAAATTTTCGATTATCTCTTTTCTCCCCCGAGATATGAAGGGAAACGTGAAAAGGACGTTTTGGACCCCCACTCCCGTCTGCGTTCGAATTTTTAAAAATCGCTTCTTAAATGACGCCTCGGACACGAAAGCCATGAGCTCCTAAAATTTCATATCTGTATCTCCTGTAGATTCGGCTGAGCGATGATCGTCAGTCATTCATTCAGTCAGTCAGTGTGTTTATATAGAGAGATGCATTTTTGCACGCCGTGAAAAAAAAAAAAAAAAAAGGCATGCTGTTGGTTCGTCACGTGACTCATTCAATTAAGATTTCATAACATAAAATGAAACCGTCTAACATTTATTTCAAATTCGCCTGTAAAAAGGATAGGCATCTGATATTTTATTTATTAAAAACTGCCTATTTTATAAGTTTGCGCCATCTGTTGACGACTCTGTAAAATTAAAACTCAATTGTATTTTTTTTTTCGGATAAAAGTAGATTTTTTTTGTACATTATAGGAACAGTGTTAATTTTTGCACGATAAGAAGTAGTATTTATATTAATACAGGAATTTAACTGTCTTTATCCCGAATTTCACTCAAATCTATCAAACCTTTTCAGTCAGTGGAAGAGTAACAAACATACATACATACAAGCATTGACATTTATATATTAGTAGGATAGGATTGTACGTATTATGTTAGTGAAATATTAAAGTAGGTACAAAGTAGGTAGGTAATATGCATTGTATTCCTCCAATTTTTATTCGAACGAATTAGTCCACTTCTGATATGTTAATTATACCTAAGGAAAAAAACAAGTACCTACCTAGAAATGTTATTATTGTTTTTGTTTTGTTTGTTTACATGTTACGGATACAATATTGGCTCATTCTTCATAATTTATCAATCATGTCAGGCTTAGGCACTAAGAGAGATAGAGATAAAGGGAGAAAATGGGAATCTGGTTCAGCAAAAAGAAAAAGAAAAGCGGAAAGAGCTGTATCAAACCAAGTTTTAAGTTCAGGTATGATGAAATTTCTCAATCGAACTGAATTTGGTAATATAGAATCAAATGAATCGGTTGCTTCGACTTCTCAACAACATGTATCTTTATCCGAGAATTCGGAAATTACTCCAGATGCACCGACTATCGACACCGAACGACGAAAATCGGAAACAGAAATAGCTTGCGAATCAAAATCTGACGCTGAAATTTCTGTGTTCACTTTGAGTAATGTAAATCACGACCAAGAAGAGAAGATTGAAATAAGTTCTCCACCTGTTTACAGAGATCCCAGTGATGTAGTGAAACAAGCATTTGCCAGTTTTGACCCGGGATTGTGGACGTTTCCCATGACGGATGCTCAGCGTCATGATATAGTTCAAAGCGGTCCCACACAGCAGTTAAATAACAGTGATGAATATTATCCTCAAGATGATGATCATAGACACTTTTCCAATTTTCATTTCTCAAGAAAACTAAATAATGGTGAAACTCAGCGTCGTCGCTGGAACATAATCAATGATAATATTAAAGCTTACTATGAAACCTTTATCAGACACAAGGTGGGAAAGCAAAATCCAGGCGGTGAAGGCCGTATTTCTGCAATTTGATGATGTTGTTGAATACATATAAAACTTAAAATGCCAAACGGAATCGGACAATCGGACACACTCAGTGATTGAGATTAAACGAAATGTTCAGTTTGGAATTTATCATACCATTACATATATGGTATGAGTTATTAACGCGTGTCAATACCATAAGCAAATTATGTCAATCTGTACAAGTTCATTTAAGCATTACTCTTGAACATTTGCGTACATTTTGTTACTCGATCAAAGAATATCGACAAACTGGATTCGAAAAATGCTTGTCTGACGCTCATCAGTTTATTAAGAAATGCAGTTATGATTTGCCAAAAGATTTTAAAAATAAAAGAGTAGCCAAAAAGAAAAGGGTGTTTGATTATGAAGGCAGCGATCAACCTATAAAGTCTGCTAAAAGCCGGTATGAAAAAGATTTTTTTAATACCATGATTGATTCTGTGAAAAGTAACATGGAATAGAGATCCGTGCCTTTAAATCAACATTTTGAAAATTTTGGTTTTCTCTATGTCCTAAACAAGTTTTAAAAAATTCCAAAAGAGCAAATACTGAAAAACTGTCAGGATTTACACACAGTCCTGCAAGTAGGCGAGAGCAGTGACTTCCAACCTTATGAGTTGTATGAGGAGTTACAAAATATGATCCCAAATTTACCCAACTCTATTAAAGACGTGAAACATCTGCTCCAATATATCATAGAGAACGATTTGAAAGAAATTTACCTAAATGTTTACATTGTCATTAGAATTTTGTTAGCAATACTGCAAGTACTGCTTCCGCTGAAAAGAGCTTTTCAAAATTGAAACTAATTAAAAATTATTTAAGAAATACTATGGGTCAAGAAAGACTTTAAGCGTTGGCAGTTCTATCTGTTGAAGCAGATATAGCATCTAAGATAAATTACGAACCAATCATTAAGGAGTTCAGTAAAACCAAAAGTAGAAAATTTCTGTTTCTTTAAATTTTTCTCATTTTTGTTTAATGTTCCAAAGAAGTATAAATAAAAATTTAGGTTTGTTTCTTAATGAATAAAAACTTTTTAATTTTAAGTGATTTTTTTATTTTATATTCCCTTCTTCTTGTACCATCAGAGGGCCTCGCGAAATCTAACTTGCCCACATTAAATTTCGGTCTTGCGCCGCCACTGCGAATGGATTTACTTTTAGTTTCACAGCCTTCCTGGATTCTGTTCTTGGGTGACCATATTTTGAGTGGGAAAGGGCCAAACCCACCCAGCTCCCATATTATCCTCATGATTTACATACTGGTATAACATAGAAGTCGTTCAACACTAAAATATTAGTATGCTTCTAGGGGAAGACCTTTGATTTGACTCCCCCCCACCAACAAACAATCATATGGGCCTCCATATTAATTCTCTATTTCATTGCACACACTGAGTAAAGACTTCGGAATCTCGTCCGCGTCATCTACAATACTGCTGTACAAACAGTCATTGCTTAAGATGTATTTTAACTAACTGCGCTCTATGAACAGCCATTGCTTAAGGTGTACTTTAACTGCGTTCATCTATTGAAAAATTAAAATATTTATATATTATTATATAGTTCATTTGCCGTCCGCCAAAAATAGTGTATATTGATATTTCCATTGGTGTATCATAGATAGTTCCTTTAAGGCAAACAAAACAAAGATTTGTCTTTAGAGGCAAGGATCACTGACGTAACTAAGCATTACAGGTATTTCAAGGAAGGCTAAAGAGCAGAGGGCTCCATCTTCTATTCATTCAGTAGTAAATCCAATTGGTTGCCTAAGCCACTCAGAGTCCCCCAAACATTTATGCTAATGACAATGGTTTTAAAACAAATATTTTAGAGTTTTG
This sequence comes from Cheiracanthium punctorium, assembly GCA_038373885.1. Lineage (NCBI taxonomy): Eukaryota > Metazoa > Arthropoda > Arachnida > Araneae > Cheiracanthiidae > Cheiracanthium > Cheiracanthium punctorium. The sequence continues at coordinate 222,952 of JAWZYV010009045.1, read as the reverse complement.
TTTACCAAAAGTAGTATACACCTTTCAAGTTCATCTCTACAAAAACGCTCGCGAGCAAAGGCAGAGTTGCAGATATGGGCATTCAGAGACCCATGCCTTGGAAGCAAAGCAACGGTAGACAAAGAAATTACTACCATTACGTCTTCGCAAAGGGAATAGTCAGGTTAACTATGCGTTAAGCTTACCCTTGAGGGTTCCATCTTCTATTCTTTCAGTAGTAAGTGCAATTATACTAGTGTGGGTTTAAATGTTCTGAGAAAGTCTGAATGAAATTTTGGTTTAAAAATATAAATGCGAATGCTACATCAATATCGAGATATCTTTTAAGATTTTGTAGAAGCAGGCAGCCAGCAAGAGAATACTTAGTTCATGCTAAAAAGGGATGGATTTTAAAAAATCGAGATAAAAATGTAATCGCTTTCAGAAAAATCACCTGTGGCCAGATTTGGATCGATCACGTGGCTTAGTCATAACATCATTATAACTTTATTTTGCAAAAGTTTCTCAACTTTTTATGTATCTATCATTATAGTACAATTTATCAATTTTTCAGCAACATCATGAACATTAAGTAAACTGAAAGTGTATTACAGTGGTACCTCCAAAGTTTGGACACCCCCATAACTTGTACACCTCCCTAAATTGGACACTTTTCTGGGGAAGGGAACGTGTCTATAATACAGAACAGAAATATATCGCTGTAAGTTGTGAGTAGAGGTAATATAGGGGTTTTGGCTCACCAAGGATTGTAAGGATTGGGAGGATGGCTCACCGAGGATTGTAAGGATTGTGGGATGGTCAGTAAGGATGGGGGCGAATTACACAAACATGATAACGCAGACTGCGGGAATACAGAAGCGAGAGGGTGAATCACTTGAGAAAGATAAAGCGCGTGGGTTCACGAAATGCAGAGATAAGGATTGGATGTGTGTTTTTCATACTTTGAAATATTTGCGAGAAAGTTTAAAGTGGGATAAACAATATTATACAGTAAGAATTCTGCCCAGGCGCGGTGCAGGGAATTTCCCCCTCTTTTCAGTGATGCTTAACGGTTAAGCCGTTGGCGAAAGAGTATGGTTTAGGATTTATTTTTTTTCTCTGTAAATATATATTTTTTCAGATTAGTGGGACTTAGAATTATTTCAAAAATTGTAGCTTTCTTTGATAGTTTAAAATTATTTCTATGAAAGCATCGTTTTATACATGAATCAACCTTTTGAGTGGTATTTTATTTATGCACTTAACATATTTTATAGAAAGGTGAGTATAGTTTTAACTAACACATATCTTTAAATTTGCATGTGGATAGTACTATTGTTAGAAACTTGAACTATTGAAGATAAAAATTGAAGATCCGTTTTAGCATACTAAGACAAATTGCATGTACAGTTTTACATAAATATCTTTCAACTACTTAGATAAAATTATAGTTTTAATCGCGAAAGCTATTAAATTGCAAAGAGTTACCATAAATTCTAATTACTTGAACTAAAACATACAAGGTTCTTACTTCAAGTCACGTCTTGCACTGGCAGCTTTATCTTAAAGATAACTAGGCTAGCAAGTCCGGAAAATAGAGTAATGATTTAAAATACATTACCCCTACTTTCCGTTCCAGCTAGCTATTCCATGTAATCATCTGGATTAATTCTAAATTTTTTATACACACATTGGCTAAAAATAGGGATATTATTTTCAGACTAAATACCAATAAAATAATAAATTTTAAGATATTAAACGCTTAAAACTATTTTTTTTCTTATTACAATTTATCAGATTCACACTAAATGAATACCATTTTATGTATGATGAAAATATTCAATACTTTATTTAGCAAGTGAAAATTTAATCTTAATTAGAATGTATGCATTTACAGAAATACAGATTACATACAGACTTTATTTTCTATTAGGAGAAATCCCTTTCATCATATATCCCTCAAACCCCAGTTTTTGTATACAAAATGTACGAATACTTCAAGTCTATTGCTATTAATAGAGCTCAGTTACACTAGTGGGGAAAATACACTCTTTGGATTACCAACTCAAATTTTTGCAAAACACCAAAATACAATACAGGAAAACATGCAAAAATCTTTTAACATAGAATTAAAAAAATCACACTTAAAATTAGAGCACCTCAAAATGCGGACCAATGTAAAATATAATTACCAAACTATAATAACCACACAGTTATTTTAAATTAAAGCAATTTGAAAAAATGTAAATAAGAGATAATCAAGCAATGATTCACGTTTAGAAATTTAATAATAATTGTGATAATCAGGAAAAACAAATTAGAATTATGGTATCATCCTATATGTGACTAAAATAATACATAGAAAATGTTAAACTTGGCGACTTACACTGGTGATGACTGGACTTGCATAGCGAGAGGTAATAATAATAATAATAATAATAATAATACAGTAACACTGAAATAATGCACAAACGTTATATAATTCACTGCAGGAAAAAACCACGTGCTTACTGAATATCCCAAGCCTACGGCGAACCACTGATAAGATAAGGAATGGACGATAAGGAAGTGTGTTCAGATCGGGAAAACCGGTTAAATAACACTGGGTTAGTTTGCCGATACGGTAATACCATGGAGTTTGTAAGGGGGATATGCACGCTGCAGTACAGAATTGGGAACATGTGCTTAGTTCTACGTTCAAAAATATGGTTGTCTTAATCTAAAGCCATTTCAATGTTTCAGAAAACATAGTGGAAACCTATCCTTAAAGTATACATGTATTTGATCGGCATTATATCCTAAAATAGAATTAAAATATCAAAGTTAGGCTACAACGATTAATGTATTTTACTTAGTTTAGGAAAATAATGAATCATTAAATTAATTTCTGTAAAACAATTAGCAAAGATCAGTATACTATAGAACGATAAGCATAAAAGCAAATTATTTTTGTTAAGTTTTGATGAACAATGCAGTAATAAATTATACGCATTGTACTATACTAAGATTAATGAGTATTCATTTATAAAATAGGTATTTACTATTGAAAAACATGATCTAATTTTGACAAATGCATTGGAGTATTGCATAGGACATCTATTGACCAAACGCTATACTTGTACTAAATATATTATCATTATTCTTTCATATTCGCAGTGAAATAATAATCATAATATATAATACCAATACTAAGTTTCTTTATCTCGCTTAACTTTATTTTTGAAAAACCTGTAAAATCGTTGAAGTTATAAAATTATGGAAACTGACTTTTTTTTAGCTAAGTTCATCTTATAAAAAATTAGTACTTTGGGAATTCTCATGTAATACAATTTACCTATCACACTTAAGTTTATGATTTTAATCAGAAAATTTTATTTCTATGTAGTAGATTAATGCTTCCATAGTACATGCTTCAATAAGTTTTGTTAAATTTGTAACTTTTTACCTTGTAGTGTATAAAAGATGAGTATAAAACATAACACGAGAACCTTAAATCTTGACCAAGTATGTTAACTTTACCACTATTTGCTGCAGTAAAATTTCATAGATTTTTATTTTGCAAGTAATCAACACACACATACACATAAAGAAAACACAGAAAAGTTTTCGTATTTAAACTTATTTATTTACAAAAATATATTTTAAATTATACAAACTATTTAGACACATTAAGAAAATAATAACTTTTCAATGAGTATTCTATAACTAAGCATGCATAAGTCAGTAAAATCTTACTGTTGTAGAAGCAAGCATACCTTTTCTACATAATCACAATGGTTTTAATATATTTTTTACAATCACAATACTAGTTATACACCAATAACATCACTTAATTAAACATGTTTTGCCATCCTTGGAATTAGCAAAATCTGAAAACGGTTGAAAAAATGTATTAAATAGCACATTTTGAAGATACTTCATATAGTCTTCAAAGAAAATGTTTGAAAAAAATTCTCCGTCATAATTACAAGTTCATTTGTTCTCGCATATCTCTCTTGCAATATACGACATGTCGACCATAAACCATGCTTTACTACTTATAAGACCCTCTCTTTCGTCAACATGTGTTCTATTCGAACAAGCATGTATCCTTTGCGAAGGATGGTCCTGAACCCGACCTATGTTTTTAAAAATTTCCTGATGTACTATATCCATTAATTGTTGTTTAGCCTCATCATAATTACAATGGGGTTCACCGTTACATTTTTGCGGCTTTAATTTTAAAATTAAATGAGGTAGGGTCGTCGTATATAGCGTTTTTAAAATGCATTCCAATATTTCATTTCTCATTTCACAAAGTTTTAGTACTTGATCATTTAAAAGTGTTAAGGAAATTGGATTTAATGTGAATGAATCTCTTTGTAAATTTGTTGTAGAATACATTTTCCATCATCATTAAATACAGATAATTGATTATTACAAATAAAAGAACTATTGCTATGACATATATTAAAATCTAATAGTTTTACAATAAATTCGATCCATGTGGAAGGGTTCATCACGACTCCCTGACCGGTTGGTATATAGTCTAATTGGGCGTTCTGAATAAATTGTCTAATATGAATCTTCAAGTCAGTTTTTTGAAGTCGTGAAGTGAAACTTAGGTAAGTCTTTCCAAGTGCCATGTACTATTTACAGAAGCATATAAGCTGTGGTAAAGATTATCCATCCAATCGTCCAACTTTGCTCTTTTCGGGGAAGGCTCATAAATGTACATTTTGGCAAATGTTAGGTTAATGTGCGGGTCTGTTACATAAGGTTCAGAAGGAATACCATGCGTTAAAAGTTTGTTGGTTGGGGGATATATCTTACTCATTGAACCATGTTCTAATTTAATGGTAGTGGTTTCACAGTTCGCTGGTTTAAAATCCAAAGTTCCTTTAGATCCAAAACTTAGAATGCATACACCTGATGATAGGTCCAGATTAAAATATTCGTAGTTACCGTCTTCAATTTTAGGTTGTTCTTCAGAGCCTAAGTTCACTTGTACCATATTAAATTCATAATTTGTCACTTTCTGTAGATCTTCACGCATTTTTTGCAAAATGGGTATCCAAGAGTAAACAGAGACTGTTGCTCCAGGTAAACTGTAATTGATTCCTTCATCAGCAAAAGTAATTACTTTACGGGTCGAGGAAATTTTCTTTTCACTACTTTGCAGGGGTAATTGAAACAATTCTTGCTGTAGCACATCAACATCACTTTTAGTATAAATCTCGGGGGGAAATTTTCTTTTCAATACTTTGCAGAGGCTTTACATCTAAAGGCAATTGTATTATTTCTTGTAGCAACACATCAGCATCACTTTGAGTATAAAACTCGGGAGTGTATTCAATGTTAAAGTTATTTTCGATCGATTGAAGCAAAGACATTTTTGAAACTCGGTGAAAAATATATTAAAACTTAAAACATACGTCTGAAGTATAGGCGCACACAGCGTAAAGTGGGTCTCGCAACACACACCTGGCCACTTTATCTAACTAATATGTCTTCCTACTGGTTCTAAGCAATCATGTGATTTCACCCAAGCGCCCTCTACCTTAAAACTTTCTCAACCCTGTAGATATTGCGTCATCTAGCATGTCTTAGCCTGTTAGAGAGAATTGCCACTAATTGCAAATAGTACATCCTGCCAGCAAACCTACCGGATATTGGATCAACACAGATTTGCACACGTCACTATCCCGTGTCTTCTGCGCGTGTCACTTCCTTATCTCTTATCTGATCTGTGATGACTGATAAGAGAAAGCCAGTTCTCCAGTTGCCGTCAAATTTTTAGAGTTTATAGGTAAACTTTCCTGCAACGGACCCTTGTCCATTGTACAGCGGACCTAAGATGCAGTTTTGACCACATGCAACTAGAGTGCTGTCCGGTATTTTTGAGGTATTTAATTGCTCATATTTTTTCTGATGTACGTTGTGATTAGCTATCTTTTAGAGTAAAAATTTTAATAAGTTTATTAGCAGGTTAAATTAATAATTTCAGTTTATGACTTTATTAAATAAAAGTTTTAGTTTATGAATTTATTAAAATGATGTCTACATCTTTGTAAAAATGAAGTATGTAAAAAAAATTGAGTGCCTTTCATCGCAAGTGAAGAATCTTAACCCTATTTTTAATATTAGAATAATGATAATATATTTAGTACAAGTATAGCGTTTGGTCAATAGATGTCCTATGCAATACTCCAATGCATTTGTCAAAATTAGATCATGTTTTTCAATAGTAAATACCTATTTTATAAATGAATACTCATTAATCTTAGTATAGTACAATGCGTATAATTTATTACTGCATTGTTCATCAAAACTTAACAAAAATAATTTGCTTTTATGCTTATCGTTCTATAGTATACTGATCTTTGCTAATTGTTTTACAGAAATTAATTTAATGATTCATTATTTTCCTAAACTAAGTAAAATACATTAATCGTTGTAGCCTAACTTTGATATTTTAATTCTATTTTAGGATATAATGCCGATCAAATACATGTATACTTTAAGGATAGGTTTCCACTATGTTTTCTGAAACATTGAAATGGCTTTAGATTAAGACAACCATATTTTTGAACGTAGAACTAAGCACATGTTCCCAATTCTGTACTGCAGCGTGCATATCCCCCTTACAAACGCCATGGTATTACCGTATCGGCAAACTAACCCAGTGTTATTTAACCGGTTTTCCCGATCTGAACACACTTCCTTATCGTCCATTCCTTATCTTATCAGTGGTTCGCCGTAGGCTTGGGATATTCAGTAAGCACGTGGTTTTTTCCTGCAGTGAATTATATAACGTTTGTGCATTATTTCAGTGTTACTGTATTATTATTATTATTATTATTATTATTACCTCTCGCTATGCAAGTCCAGTCATCACCAGTGTAAGTCGCCAAGTTTAACATTTTCTATGTATTATTTTAGTCACATATAGGATGATACCATAATTCTAATTTGTTTTTCCTGATTATCACAATTATTAATAAATTTCTAAACGTGAATCATTGCTTGATTAGCTCTTATTTACATTTTTTCAAATTGCTTTAATTTAAAATAACTGTGTGGTTATTATAGTTTGGTAATTATATTTTACATTGGTCCGCATTTTGAGGTGCTCTAATTTTAAGTGTGATTTTTTTAATTCTATGTTAAAAGATTTTTGCATGTTTTCCTGTATTGTATTTTGGTGTTTTGCAAAAATTTGAGTTGGTAATCCAAAGAGTGTATTTTCCCCACTAGTGTAACTGAGCTCTATTAATAGCAATAGACTTGAAGTATTCGTACATTTTGTATACAAAAACTGGGGTTTGAGGGATATATGATGAAAGGGATTTCTCCTAATAGAAAATAAAGTCTGTATGTAATCTGTATTTCTGTAAATGCATACATTCTAATTAAGATTAAATTTTCACTTGCTAAATAAAGTATTGAATATTTTCATCATACATAAAATGGTATTCATTTAGTGTGAATCTGATAAATTGTAATAAGAAAAAAAAATAGTTTTAAGCGTTTAATATCTTAAAATTTATTATTTTATTGGTATTTAGTCTGAAAATAATATCCCTATTTTTAGCCAATGTGTGTATAAAAAATTTAGAATTAATCCAGATGATTACATGGAATAGCTAGCTGGAACGGAAAGTAGGGGTAATGTATTTTAAATCATTACTCTATTTTCCGGACTTGCTAGCCTAGTTATCTTTAAGATAAAGCTGCCAGTGCAAGACGTGACTTGAAGTAAGTAAGAACCTTGTATGTTTTAGTTCAAGTAATTAGAATTTATGGTAACTCTTTGCAATTTAATAGCTTTCGCGATTAAAACTATAATTTTATCTAAGTAGTTGAAAGATATTTATGTAAAACTGTACATGCAATTTGTCTTAGTATGCTAAAACGGATCTTCAATTTTTATCTTCAATAGTTCAAGTTTCTAACAATAGTACTATCCACATGCAAATTTAAAGATATGTGTTAGTTAAAACTATACTCACCTTTCTATAAAATATGTTAAGTGCATAAATAAAATACCACTCAAAAGGTTGATTCATGTATAAAACGATGCTTTCATAGAAATAATTTTAAACTATCAAAGAAAGCTACAATTTTTGAAATAATTCTAAGTCCCACTAATCTGAAAAAATATATATTTACAGAGAAAAAAAATAAATCCTAAACCATACTCTTTCGCCAACGGCTTAACCGTTAAGCATCACTGAAAAGAGGGGGAAATTCCCTGCACCGCGCCTGGGCAGAATTCTTACTGTATAATATTGTTTATTCCACTTTAAACTTTCTGGCAAATATTTCAAAGTATGAAAAACACACATCCAATCCTTATCTCTGCATTTCGTGAACCCACGCGCTTTATCTTTCTCAAGTGATTCACCCTCTCGCTTCTGTATTCCCGCAGTCTGCGTTATCATGTTTGTGTAATTCGCCCCCATCCTTACTGACCATCCCACAATCCTTACAATCCTCGGTGAGCCATCCTCCCAATCCTTACAATCCTTGGTGAGCCAAAACCCCTATATTACCTCTACTGTTGTGTAGATCTGAAAGTTGAACTCTTTTGAGAGAACCACAGCCACAGGTGTCTAACTTAGGGGGTTTCACTGCATTAGGCTGCCGTAAACTTCTAAATAAATTTGCAAGTTCTGTCTATTTCAGTTAATTCGTCATCTTAACGATGCTGCCATAGGTAGATAAATTATTTCAGCACATGGGACACAAGAACGCTACCTCTCAGTCTCGCGCCAAGCACAGTAAAAAGGGTTACGGACGTACAATATTAAAAAGCTTTTCTAAGACGGCACTTCAGCCAGAGTGTTTTCTAGTTGGAAACTTGAAGGGGAAGTACGCCCTAACTGAATATGTTTATACAGCTAAAACTACTACAGTTGAATTTTTATTTTCCCAACATCTACCATGTAATGAATGTATTGTAATCATGAAAAAATTCAACTTCGAGATTTTGGTGTATTTACACGTTTTGAGGTCTTCTGAATTCTTTTACGCTATTTTTACGAGATGGATGTATGTGTGTGTATGTGTGTGTGAGTGAACACGGTAGCTCCTAAACGGGGCATTCGATTGAGTTCAAATTGGGTATATATGTTATAAACCACCGTCACAAGACCCGTATTGATTTTGGTGTGTATAGGACTTATAGTTTTTCTACAGGGCTACGACAAAGATTTCTTTTACACTATGGCATATGGGGGAAAATTCTTGAAAGTGCGCTAGCGTTTATTTAAATGCTTGGCAATGATCTTAATCGTAAGTGTTCGGAAAGTCGAGTGGAGTCACTCCAGATTTTTTATGTTAAGAATGATAGTTATATCCGCCGTTTTGGTAACTCAATTTCTAATTAATAATATCTTAAAATATAAATGGTTTGACATTCCTCAACTAGAACTACAAGGGAAGACTCCTATCTCTCTAGATCTCTCTACCAAGTTGCACCAGCTAGTGAAAAGTAAGAACGATTTTAAAAGCCAACCGTACGGACATCCAGTTCCAGAGACTTTGTTTGTTTGTTTATTTATTTATTTAGATTGTGAAATCCGCCAACTAAAAAGTGGGAGGGGGGAGTCGTTTATCAACTGCCTTCTGTTCTTTTCCTGTGTTGTTTTATTGCACTGTGGCCATCACGTAAGTTTCCTTCCATATAATATTTGAGTGTGTGTTCATTTCGTTTTCTATAAGGGATGCGGATGTACGGTAGGCTGAGCAGGTAGATATACCGACCTATGGGCCCCAGGTGTATGGCATGTCGAGTGCGACACACCAGCACCTGTTGAATGGAAACCCTCCCGATAAGTCCGGATGAGGACAGAGAGATTTTTGGCCAGATAAGGAAGAAATTATGAAGTTTTTTCCTACTTTTTTCCATCCCATAATATCCCACTTTCATTTCTATTTTATTTTTTGCTTTGTTTTGTTTTTTCGCAGCCCTGTGATGTCATCGCGTAGCTGAATGACAGTGATTTGACCCTCGATGGGATGATAATGCACCGAAGGGGATTATGGTGCATGATGGGTGATGGCTACGCTCCCACTCTGGTCGAAAGCCGAGCGGTCTGAGCCCCCCCCCCTTTTTTTATGATTGTAATCTACACTATTAATGAAGGAATAAATTTTTGTGTAGCTGCAGTACATTTTAATACTAAAAGAAAGCAGAATGCCTGAGCGATCAGGGCCTGGTTTAGAGTGCCTCTTGAATATAAGAATGGCCATACCAAGAAAAAAAGTTTCGGAGAGGGTCCTGACGAAAAACACACACAAAAAAGGCACAATTTCTCACAAAAAAGCTTTGTCATTACTATTTTGTTAACAAAATTCAAAATTTCGGGGTGGGGGGGGGAGATGTTTCTCGATTCCACCCCTTAAATACGTCTTTGCTCTATGATGCATGAATGACCCCTGAACTCCCCTGCTGGTTTCGGTTTTGACTATAGGCACAACCATACAATTCGGGATGGGCACCCGGGGACACCTTAATACTGCTGTAAGTATGAAATTTCTGCAGTAGCCTAGATCATTATCAATTAGCAAATTCCTTTGCGTGAAAAAACACGTGATATTTGACGGATCTAAGAGTGTATTCACTTTTCTGTGTGTCTTTTATAAATGCTGTCACTGGGCAGAATGAAAACTCAATTTAAAAATAGTATGAAAAAGCCTCGAAAAGATGTGTTTAAAAAGTAAATGCTATTAAAAAAGGCCAAATTAAAAATGAAATTGAATTAGGGACCTTTTTTTTCCTTTAAAAATTAAAACTTTTTGTACTCCCAACAATAGCTAGCTCTTGAATCCGAACCTGCAATGGAAAATCAAATCAGAGCCTACTAGGCAGTGAAATGGCAGCTGAAGCATCCAGTCTTAAATATGTTCAATTCTTGAGAGTGTGAAGTGACGCCTTTTAACAAAATTGTTCTAGGAATTGTCAGTATTCATTTTATCATGTAGTTGCCATCTTTTATATAGAAGATTGAGTACTTGCTTATTTTAACGTTTAGCTACTTTTTCACTCCTCACTTGTTACCTGTAAAAACATAGGGGAGTGAAAAAATAAAATGGATTGGTTTCTCTAATTGTTCTTTAACCACTTAATACCCATTGAACATAAATTTACAGTGGCGTGGCCAGAAATTTTTCATGGGGGGGGGGAGGTTACGACTGCTACGTGCTACACCTCACATATATGTATACAGGTATGTGATAAGGGAGTGAAGAATATGCATTTTGTATGGCAAAAAATTCCTCATGGGTGGGGGGGTGTGATTCCCCTATCCCCCCCCCCTTGGCTACGCCACTCAAAATACATATGAACTTTTTCTTCCTTGTAAAAGATCTGTGTGTATCTGTAGATACTTGGTGTACTTACTGACTGCGGAAATCAACAGGGACTATAAAGCAACAGTGGGGAAACAAAATTTCAGCAGTGTTTTAAAATGTATACATTGCCAATGGGGATACATTTTGCAGCATACAGCAGTTACTAGAGCCTGTGTCACCAATTTTTTCCCCTTTGGGGAGGGGGATATTAATCTCGTAGAAACAGGATCTGGAATTTATTTTTTTGTTTTTTGTTTTTCGAGGTGGAGGAGTGGGTGGGGGGAGGTAAAGTCGTAAGTCCGTAAGCTGTTTTTCTAATATTATATTAATTTCTTCGAAAATATTTTATCCTAATATATTTTAATCTCTGATACTTTATATCTCACCGAAATAAAAATTACTCAAGAATAACTTAACTGCTATCTCTCAACGGGGAGGGGGAGTTTATGAAAGACTTATGTTCCTTCCCTAAAAGAGAAATGCTATGCTGCAACAACCAGCAAATGAGAAAAGAATAAATCTTGCATTCTCTCCTTGTGGCTTCTATTGGAAGTTTTATTGTATAAAGACTATTTCTAAATATATTTTTATGCATACGAGTAGTTCAATTACTAGTAAAGTTTACATTGAAATTGAAACATTCATATATAAGTTATTAAAAACTACTTCACGTTCATATGCTATTTGAAAATTTTATTCCTGTAGTACAGTAAGTGTTTGAGAAAGAAAAAGTGTCGGCGGCATGAAAATAGGCACTAGGAAGGACCGGCATTAAAACTGATACTGGGCCCTTGGAATGGATGCGAGACGAGACCGACATCATTACTATGCAGAGATTTTGCAAGACGAGATAAAGTTTGCAGCTGTTTTGTGAGACGAGGCGAGCCTGTTTTCCGATCCGTGGCCATCCCCCCGGAGCCCCGTTGCTGGTAGGGGCGGCCCCGTTTATAGCATGAACAAGAGGCAGATTAACCACATAAGACGATCAAAATTGTAAATATTTTTCAACTTTATTGGAAAGTGCTAAAGAGACGAGGCAGACCTGTTTTCCGCCGCGCGTCCATCCCTACTGGGACCCGTTGCTGTGCAGCAGGGGCTGCCCTCCTCGAGAGAATGGACAGGCAAAAGTTAGCCAGAGAAGACGATCGGAATTGTTAATACTTTTCCAATTAATCGGAACGTGTGCGAGAGAGACGATATAGGCCTATTTTTCGTTCTGCGTCCATAGTAGAAAGTGAACAGTCTTTAACCCTTTGAGGCGCAACCCTTTCCCAATGCTGAAAAAAGGGCAGCCGTTGCCATCGCTCGACTTAACTACCACCAAGATGGCGGACGATCAAAACGTTCATCGCGTGCCACAGATCTAGAGACCCTTTGTTGACGGCAAAGGGACGGCTAACGACCCTTTTTTGACGGCTGTGCTCGCGCACAGCCAGCTGCCGTCAAAGCCAAAAAAGCTGCCGTTTTCAGTAGATGTCAGTGCTGTTAAAAATAACCGTGAAAACTTTTTTACGGGAAATGAGACGTGCTAAAAAGTAAAGGATTCTCGTGGAGGTATGTCACCCGCAACTACTTTTATAGAAGTCAAATCTATTCTTCGTGACTGGCAACTGTCAAAACGTCAGAGTTGGGTGTTCCCAGAGCGGGAACACTGCGCGTTAAAGGGTTAATAATAGTAATAATAGTTGGTATTTGGTATAAAGATGACTCAATTAATAATTTAAAAAATTTCAATTTTTTACTCAATTTTCAACTTTTTTAGTGAGCAGCCATTATGACTGACTCAACCTTCGTGACGATTCGCTTAAATTCTGAATAGGCTCTTTTCTCGTTGTTATTGTTTAATCATAGAGGCGGAAGTGTGATTTCCGGAGGACTGGCTGAGCCTCCGAGGCTAACGGACCTCAAGTTATGAAGGTCCCCTAAGGAATATTTAATATTATATACCTAATAGCAAAGAGATTTTCCATGAAAATGACCACGCAAAACTTTTTACTTGTAAGCTAGTTTAAAAACACCACTTACTAAGAAAAGGAATGAGGATACGAAAGGGGTATTGGAAACAGTCATCCCCTCTCCCCACGCCCTCAAATGACAATACTTGAACTTAAACATCGGTTGGTTCGTTAGGGAGTTTAACCTACTACGGAAATCATATTTACGCTGTGTTGTCTTTTGTAACTTGGAAGGGCGCGCACATCTGGACTCCAGCGGAGCATTCAACGATTCAGCTGGGAAGGAGAGAATCTTCACCACTGCATCTTTTCAATTACGAGAGCGAACAATTATAGCAAGGCTTTTATATTCAAGAGGAAGAGAAGGAAAACAAAATTATCCATTTTTGGATAAAATGCTTCGCCTTATTTATCGTTTCGATTCCTGTAAACTTTTCTGGAACCGTCGAAGGACTCTTAAGGCGCGTTTCGACTAGGTTGTTATTTTCCCCAAATCCCTTACCGCTGCTAAAAACTCTCCGTAAAGCCGGTTTTTCGACCGTTATCGCCTGTCTTTATCGTTTTAAAAGGTATTCATTTCCCGTCTTTAAGCGCGCTAAGTTCTTAAAGAATCCCAGCTTTTAATTGGCTGATCGCGTCCCCCAAACATTCCAATATGGCTGTCGCGATAGTGAGAATGTACTAGATATTTTTTAAGGATAAATAGGCTCTTAATTCTTTTCTTTTTGGTTCAATTAATCATCAATTTTCATAAGAGTATTCCAAATTATTGTAAATCTGCTCTGGACAAAACTGATGCAGTCAATTGACCTAAAAAATCTAAAGAGAAAAAAAAAAAAAAAAGCCCGGCGCTCAATCTCTTTTTCTATGATTTTATGCACAATTAATCATAATTCTGTCATTTTTCCTTTAGAGTGTTTTTATCCCTTATGTTTTATAGTCACTCTTTTAATAATATTTCTATTTCTTTTTGTTTTTGGCTCGTAACTATTCGATGTGTCGCGTAGATCTGTGACAAGATCAGTTCAAATTAACTAATAACATCCTTCGGGTTGTGTCTAGCGTGGCTAGGACCTTCCGCACTTGCTTCTTGTCGTGTTGGCCTGAGTTCGATTCCCGCTGCTGCTCTTATTAGGGCTTTGCTTTACTGTCGGTTTTGTTTTATTTCAGTTAAAAAAATAATAACAGGTTATTCTATACTTTACTTATTTTTTTCTTTAATTTATTTTGCGATAATTAATAATAAAAAATAGTTATGACTTTGAATTTTAAAATATTTAAGTATTTTTTGCAAAGCTTCTTCCTAACTTTTTCTTTAAGTATTTCATGTGATATTCTGATGATCTCTAGCATTTTGACATCTATTTCTAATTAAAATTAAGTCTTTATTCTTGTAATATTATTGACTGTATTTGAAAAATTCAATATATATTTATAATTAATATTTCAATGAATTTTTTTTCTCTTCAGAAAGCACACATAATTAATTAATAATAGTTATTACTTTGTATTCAAAGGGGAAAAAAATAGTAGTTTTACATACTAACTGGTTTTAATGATAATTCTTTTACTCTTCATGTATAAATAAAATTTATTGTAATTATTGAATTTTAATTTTAAGACCGATATTTTTTCCAAATCATAGGTTTTCTCATTTTTATTTTGTGTTTCTTTAAATACCAGATTAAAAATTTTGTTCAATACTTTTCAAATAGAAATTTGATTAATAAATCTAAATTTATTCGTGCACTATCTTTTGTATTAGACATTTAAAGGCTCAAAAACAAGATGTTGTGCCCACCCGAGCCGAGTTGATAAGATACTGAAGATGGTAGATAACTGAAGTATAAAAGTCCAGGGTTCTGATCTACCGGACGGCTGATTATCTAATAATTCGGAGTTTTGGACGGTTTTTCTCACGATGTAACGTAAATACGCTTCAGAAGCACTAAGAAAGTCCCCCGCACAAGGCACTCCCCCTTTCGATAGGCAATACGAAATACTCCTCGTGTAGGTTTATCATAACAAAATACAATACAACCTTTTCAGAAATAGTTATATGCTTTTAGTGTATGTTAGAGATAACTGAAATTAAATTAATAACATAATGTACTTCTTAAATTTACAAAACACACGAAAAGCAGATATCAATATTCTGTTAATTACTTATTTGGTGAAAGACAGCATGCAGTACTTAAATTTATCGAAAATGTGGCTACCTTTTAAATCTATCAAAACAGCTCAATTAACTTAATGATTCCCATAAATTAGAGGCTTTAAAATACTGACACCCAGGGTTTTTTTTTTTTTTTTTTTTTTTTTTTAAGCCTCCTAAAATT
This sequence comes from Cheiracanthium punctorium, assembly GCA_038373885.1. Lineage (NCBI taxonomy): Eukaryota > Metazoa > Arthropoda > Arachnida > Araneae > Cheiracanthiidae > Cheiracanthium > Cheiracanthium punctorium. The sequence continues at coordinate 207,342 of JAWZYV010009045.1, read as the reverse complement.
AGTATAATATGTGCTAACTAAAAAAGTCCCTTAAATAATTGCAGTAGAATTTTTCAAATTCAAAGTCGACGGGACTTAGCGATTCTGCATAACACAAATTTCCAGATTATAAAAAATCCTGCAGTATTATTAAAAAAAAATCGTTGTAATCAGGTAAAGTTTAAAAAAAAGACAAATTTTTTTTAAATAGAAAAATGTATTAAAAATAAAATACATTTACTGAGAAATTGCTCATTAAAAAGATGCTATTCTTTTAAACATTTTTAATAAAATCTAAAACATTTTCTTTCGAATACTGATTTATTGTTATTTTAAGGTCTAATTTCGTAAATTGGAATTCCAAATTTAAGAAAGTCTTCACTGTTAAAAATAATCTGAAAATTCAGGATAATTCCAGCCTTAATTTCCAGGAAAATGTCCGCTTTCCCCAACAATTGGTAATTTTCCGTTAAACGAAGAAAAATGATTGCAACTTTCGGAAATTTCTTGTGAAAACGGTAAATTTCCGTTTTTGGTTTAGTTTGTAAGTTTTGTAAGTAGTTTTGAGAAATGGATTTTCGTTGGACATTTTAGATGGATAAAAATATTGACACCAAACGCATTCTCATGAGTAATTAAAAATTAAACTATAATGAGTAATTAAAATTTAAACTATAATTAATTACTTTTTAAAAGAAGAATTCCCTTTCATAAAAAAGAGTATTTCAAATCACATTCATAAATGTACAGGACTGGCTAGAAAATAATTTAAGTGATTATTATTAATATTACTTCAAACTGAGAACGAAAAATCAAGGTGTATTTTTTTTATATTTTTAGCAGCCAATGTATTTCTTTCCCGATTTTCAGTGTTTGCAGCAATCTGTTTGGAAATCTAAACCGATATGACAAATACCTAAAGAGTAAATGTTTTACAAACTATATACATTTGTGAAAATCGAAATTAATTTCTTGCTAATCCAATAATTTGACTATGTTGATAATAACTGGAGAACACTTTATCTCGAATTTTAAATCATGACACGCACAAATTCCTCTCCCGCAAAGAAACTAAAATAACCTTTACTTCACCCTTTGGCCAATCCAGAACAAGTCGTGTGGTGTCTAGTGGTTAAAGCAACCGTCTCCAGATACGTGGGTTCAGGGTTCGATCCTAGCGATGGCCTGCCTATTTTATTTCGCAGTTTTGGTAAAACGGAAAGTTACAAGTTCAGAAAACGGAAAAATAATAAACAGAACGGACATTTTCTGGCAACTTTGCTGCCAGTCCTTTTTCCGTTAATTTACAGATATATTTTTAACAGTGTAGAGGAGCTGACCCTTAATATACCAAAAATCGTCCTGCATTCTAATATGAACGCAGAATTTCCGTAAAATTTCCCGGGACGTTTTTAGTAATTGCACGGTTATTTTTTCTGGTTACACGCCTGAAAAGATCTTTTATCTAATGTATCAATGGTATTTATTAAATGGATTTCCTTAACCTAAGTCAGCAAAAAAAAAAATACGTTTGACATTAATTATTCATGTTCTCCAGTCTTACATACTTCGACTATCTCTTCTGTCTATGCGATAAAAATAGTTCCGTTGCAACACCAAAAATTTTCAGGAAAAAAAAGAAAAAAGAAAAACATTTTAAGGAGCGCCAAAGAAATTCTTGTTTAATTATATGCTTTTTTTAATTCAAGTTATTCGGTTATTGCAACAGAACATTTTGTAAGAAAACTATTCGCCAAAAATAAACAAACGTTTTGTTATTTTAACCAAAGAATTTGTTTAAATGGTTTAGAGTCGGGTGGGGGTAATTACGACAAACGAAATTTTTGAAAAAAAATTCCTAAATACTAAGCTTTCGCGAAAGTTTTTGGGATAAAGCTTATAATGTGTTTTTCATAAGTACATTTCAACTTAATACTTACTTAATCTTTCAACAACAGTTAATATTTCATATGTATGAATACTAAGCTTTTTTAAGTTAGTAACAGTTGATAAACAAACATCATGTCAAAACTTTCAATAAACGGATTTGACGGTCAGTGTTCAAAGATATTTGGCGCAATAGGTACATCTAGGAAAAATTGGCAGAATAATAATATATATATCATTGACAGAAATTCGCATCAATATATTTTTCAATAACTGCAAGCAGTGGCGTAGCCAGAAATTTTTCATGGGGGGGGGGGGGTTACGACTACTGCAACTCACATATGTGTGTGTGATAAGTGAGTGAAGAATATACATTTTGTATGGCAAAAAATTCCTCATGGGGGGGATGATTCCCCTCCCCCTCCCCCTTGGCTACCCCCCTGACTGCAAGTCATACTAACAAAAAGTAACTGTTTATCTTTTAAAAGATATTTAATGACTTTTCTGACATGCGTTTCTCTGCATATTTAAGTAACAAAAGAATAAACAAAACGCAGTACAACTGCAACAAATTTTAAACTGAGAAGGACTCTTAGTTAAAATTTTTTATTTGGGAATACCTTATTCCCCCGTACACGATATATATTTCGGTTACACACATAACCATCTTCAGTCGTTTCAGTCGTTCGTCGGTCTTCGTCGTGAGAAACGACTGAAGATGGTTATGTGTGTAACCGAAATATATATCGTATACGGGGGAATAAGGTATTCCCAAATAAAAAATTTTAACTAATTAATCCGCCGTATTAAATAATGTTTTATGTGTCTTTATTATGAGAAGGACTCTTTTATTCATCATTGTTCTTATGCTTTCTATAAAGTAAATTCACCTCATTTTCATTTTACACAAAGTAAAAGTTAATGATTGCAAACAGTGGCGTGGCCAGAAATTTTTCATGGGGGGGCGTGTTACGACCACAGCAACTCACATATATATACGTGTGTCTGGTAAGGGAGTGAAGAATATACATTTTGTATGGCGAAAAATTCCTCATGGGGGGTGACCCCCTATCTCCCCCCCCCCTCTTGGCTACGCCCCTGATTGCAAAGCAAAAATATTTTCTCCTTAGAGATTAAATGTAAAAATAAATAAAAATAAACGCCGTTAAAAGATGAAAAAAAAAAAAAGAAACATCAAAGGCATAAAAACATTATATTTAAAATAACGAACTGCCCATAATGGAGGAATGTATCAAAGCTATATTAATTATCTCATTAATTATTGCGTTTTTCTCCAAGTTTTGAGTTGTTTAAAAGTAGTTCCTTTATTTGAAATCGAGAAACTTTTTTTTAACTACTTGAAACATAAACTATTTAAACTATCTATCTTTAAGATTTTATTACTGATATTACTCTAAGGAACTTCATTAAATTAAAACTAAAATGATAATGTGAAACAAAGCATCTTTCATTTTTTTTGTATATTTTTAAGAACTAACAATCAGTTTTCTGGAAAATAGTATTTAATAAAAAAGATTCATATATAGTTGGCATATTATTTAAAGTTTTGTTATTTATTTGTTTATTTGTTTGTTTATTTATTTTTATTTCCGTGCATCTCGTTAAGTTTTACTTTCAATTAATTAATTTACGCGTCGAAAAAAAACCCCCCCAAAGAATGCCTATTCTTTTATGGAGTTTTTATGCATCTCCATATATCTGTGTTAAAGCTCTTCCGTGTATAAAAGCTGATTGTAATTGTATTTCTAGCAGCTCTAACAAATAATGTTTTAAAGAGTTCCCAAAATCTGGGTATCAGGGCTGAGATTATCTGTTCTTTTGGAATGGAAACAGGCAGTTATAAGTCAACTGTCATTGCAATTCCCTGCTTAATTTTGAGTTTTATTAAATCAACTATTCTCTTTTAGAACTATAGTTGTTGCGTACTTTCAAAGATGGAGCATGCAGGGTGTTATAATTAAACATCCCCTATAAAAAAAATAAATAAATCTGTAGTTGAAACGGTTGAGCCCACTGCCACCAACTTTGGCATATATGGAATGTACAGTACACAAGATGCATTCAAGGAAGTTTTTTTTAAAGTTTAGTTCCAAAAATGTCCGTTAAGGGGCTCAAAAAATGGCTCAAATTAGTTAATGTTAAAAAACTATTGAATAAATGTTGAAATTGTTTTTACATTTCGAGTTAGTCATTTCCATTGTTAAATTTGCTGTTTTTCCGTGCAGGGCGCCAACTATTGGATTATTTTAAAGCATTTTTACTATACCTTTAAGGACTGTTGTTAAAGGGAATTTTGTATTGCCTTTTGATAACTTTTAAGTTTTTTCTCGTTACGTTTTTGATAAAATAAGTTGACGTTCACATGCATTTTTGTCATTTTGAGCAAGTTAGTGAACAATTTTTGCGAAAAAAACATGCCAGAGTCCTTTTTCTTTGTTTGAACTGTTTGGTCATTAAACTGTTATCGCACACACTGGAGGGGTTTAGATCCCTCTTAAAAGAGTGCTCAACCACCGTAAAATTTTTGGTAAATTCTATGACTTCCAGTACGTTTTAAGAGTTTCGAGAAATTCTAATTTTTAAAAGTAAAAATAAAATAAGTAATTCAAAACCATATATAAGTCGATTGAAGTGGGGGGGAAGGGTAGGGGGATCTATCAACATAACGTCAAGCAAATCTCTTAACAAATTTGCGTGAGAAACGCAATCAAAGAGAAAGAAAGTGAAGCCCACCGAGAAGGGACAGCCGGGCTTTAGGGGAGCCTGCAACTGAATGAAATTTTATTCTGTATAAGGTTTTGTATAATGGGGCCTACGGTAAATTTAAAGTTCACTTATTCTTTACTGTTTAAAAAAAAATTTATGAGGCGAAAAAACTGAAGTTTTTTTTTATGAGGGCGGGGGAACCTACTCAAACCTCTCCTGGGGCCCGAAAATATTATCGTCCGACCTGAAGAAGGTATTTGTAAAGTGATCGCATCTAACGCTTTTTCTTTAACAAACTTCACAACATTTTAACGAGACTGAAAGGAAATTCACTCCTGCAACTCTGACACGGCACTTTTTCAAGTGACTGGCGTGACCGCATATGTTGGAGCGTCTTCAATTGGAAAACCTGTAAGCAGGGACTGATAATCACATGGGCACTCAATTTGCGAACAGAAGCCAAAAAGTGGAGTTTAGACTAATACGTCCGTATGAACATGGTGAACCCACCTATACATACGGGAACCAGGGACGGCCTAGGGTACGTGGCGCCCGCCTGCAAACGTTAAAAAGGCGCTCCTTTTATGCTCTGGATCAAGTTTTTCTCAGTTTGTGATTTCAAATTGACGCCCCTTCGAAGATGGCGCCCCGATGCAATGCTTACCTTGCGTACCGCGTCGGGCCGCCCCTGACGGGAACAAAATTCTAAAAGTGGCTTGGGAGTAAAATTGTTATAGTTAGGCCCTACCTGTGTGCTAGAGATGAGACGGGCTCAGCCCGAGCCCGAAAGCCCGAGCCCGGGCTTTCAAGCTTTTCGGGCTCTGTAATTCCCAATTGCATTCGGGCTCGGGCGGGCTCGGACTCGTGAAAAATTTCTCAAATTATTGAACATACTCCTTGAAACAGATTTTAAAAGTGATTCATGAGGAAAATAAAAGTACTTATAAAAAAAATAAGCGACACGGGCGCCTAGAAGGTGCGTGAAGCTCTTTGGGTATTTCAGAAATGCGTCTTATATTGCTTAGTTAGTCATCAGATCAGACATTATTCGATAAACATGGATAATTAGAAAGTGCATTGAGAATTTGAAACTATATTTGTCGTTAATTTGCACAAACAGCAAAATTTATTGTATTCTATCAATGAAGTAATTGAATTTTTTTTTTTCGGGCTCGGGCGGGCTCGGGCTTCAAAAAATGAGCCCGAACTCATCTCTACTGTGTGCGCCCTTGCATGGGTCGATAAAAGCTCTGAAAAGGATTTTGAATTGTCAAGTTTTTACACTTTTCTGAGGTGTATAGATTACTTCTTCCTTTACCCTCAAAAAGGGCATTCCTGATTTGCCTCGGCGTTCGAAGGTCAGTCGAATCCTATTTGCATCAGTCTCATCTCCTCACCTTGGTTTTGTCAGGTTTGGGTATTAATAATCCGCATTTTTTTTAAATCTCTCTCCCTTACATAAATAGAACGAACCTTGTAGTGGAATGTCCCTGCTATTTTTATCTTCCCAGGCTGCTTTTACCTTAGTGGATAATGCGGGCCGCACAGAGCACCGACATTTCGATTAGGGCGATTAAGAGGCAGGCTGTGAATTCGCCCGCGGCCCAATCCGCGATCGGGACGGCGGGGGAGGACCTTAGGATGGGCGGCCCCAGGGGCGCACGTCACGGCCAATCGCGGCCCGAGAGCGCGTCGGAGTTCGGGCACCCGCAGCCAGTGGTCCGTAGTAGAAGTCCCGGTTTTGGAGTGTTCGGGTGTCTCCGATCTCTTGGATTACCGAAGAGAAATTTCTCTCCCTCTTCTTTACTGCCTGTGTGTTTTGCTGCCGAGTTCTTGCCATCAGGATTACGGGGGTCAAGGATTTCGCTGGTGTGGAGGTGAGTCATTCATGAGCGCCGCTCTCATCCCTTTTTTAAACCCGTGCGAGCTACACAGTTGTTTTCTGTGAGCCTCGATTTAGTTGGAATTGGAGATTAATTAACCGAAGGATATTAATTGGCGTGATTTAGAGGAAAATCGAAGACCGAGATCATTTCTCTTTAAAGATTTCGACTTCGAAGCAGTGGAAATGAGGGGAGCAAAAGATGCTACTGATATGTGCTTTCAGTTATTTATATGTTCTGAAATAGACTCTTATGAGGGTATTAAATACAGAGCACATGGTGAGATGTTTTGTGCCCCCACCTCCCCCAAAAAAACACAAACTATTTTAAAAAGTAAATTTTGTATACCTTTCTTTTTTATGAACGCCACTTTATTAAAACAACATTTAGAATATTTCCCCCTGTTTATTAATATCATAAATAATATAATCAACTACTGTTTACAAATTAAGTAATTTAGATCAGTAATGAGTTTTTTTTTAAATATCTTTTTTTAAAAAAATATTTACTTATTGTGAAATTGGCCCTTTTGAAAGCGTTAAATGAAATGCTGCTTTAGAAAATGTATACCAATCCCCCCTCCCCTTTTTATTTATTTATTTATTAAAAAGTCTGTAAAATCTATAGTTTATTTACTTATTTATTTTTATTTAAAACTATTTGCTGCATAACACTGCTGGTGTTGTGAGTAGCAAATAGTTTTGAACAAAACCCCCGAAATTTAGATTGTTGCTACAAAGTAGTAATTGTCCAGCCAATTTGTGAGAAAATTCTGTCTCTAGCAGTGGCGTAGCCGAGGGGGGGTTAGGGAGGGGTCACACCCCCCCCGTGAGGAATTTTTTGCCATACAAAATGTATATTCTTCACTCCCTTATCACACATACCTATACATATATATGAGTTGAAGTAGTCGTAACCCCCCCCCCCATGAAAAATTTCTGGCTACGCCACTAGTCTCTAGGGACACCTCCCCTGAAGCTTTTTTTTTTCTTTTCTTTTTTTTTATGGCTACGTACCTGACATTTTTTGTTTACTAAGGGAAATTCGGTACTGTGCGATGCAAACTGCCTGCCATTCCTGATTGGTATCTTGACCAAGTAGATTTGAACGTTAGCAATCTTTTTTATGTCATTCCTCTTTTGGTATAATGTTAATTCGCTGCCCTCGTCCCCTGCTTCAAAAGTAGCATTGGTTTTACATAAGACGAAGTCAGAAACACAAATCAACAACCATAAGTCACTGGTCATCTGCCTTTAGAAACATTCTTAAAATTAAAAATAAACTCTTTCAAATTACAACTTGCTCTCAAACTCTTTATAAGGCGTGGTTTCGGTATTCAGTTTTTCCTCCAGATGAACGTTTACCTCGATATTTATTAAATAAAATAAAAATAATAATAATGATACCTAGGTACAAAAGGTTTTTATAGTAGCGATTTTTAAACTTTTTTTTTTTCAACGAATGTATTAAATTACTAAATAAGAGGAGAGAAGAAAAAAAATCATTTATCTGACATCCAACCATGTGTTTTGAGTATGGAAAGGCAACCCATCAAAAGAAAGCAAATTTAAACAATTTCTTTCAAACTTATTCTGCTTGATTTTTTTAAGGGAAAAAAACTAATTTTGAAAGTAAATTGGTATTTCGGTTTCAGAAATATAATACGCCATAAACGTACAGTTAATTCTGTTATTGCTTTCTAAACGTACTGGAAAAAATAATTAGTTTTCGACAAGATAATGAAGTATATTTAAAGAAATAATTTATTTTTAATCACTGCACGTTATTTTCAGAATATCTGTAACATGAAAACATAAATCTCTTTTTCTCTTTTTAAAATGCCTGCCATTCCTGATTGGTATCTTGACCAAGTAGATTTGAACGTTAGCAATCTTTTTTATGTCATTCCTCTTTTGGTATAACGTTAATTCTCTGTCCTCGTCCCCTGCTTCAAAAGTAGCATTGGTTTTACATAAGACGAAGTCAGAAACACAAATCAACAACCATAAGTCACTGGTCATCTGCCTTTAGAAACATTCTTAAAATTAAAAATAAACTCTTTCAAATTACAACTTGCTCTCAAACTCTTTATAAGGCGTGGTTTCGGTATTCAGTTTTTCCTCCAGATGAACGTTTACCTCGATATTTATTAAATAAAATAAAAATAATAATAATGATACCTAGGTACAAAAGGTTTTTATAGTAGCGATTTTTAAACTTTTTTTTTTTCAACGAATGTATTAAATTACTAAATAAGAGGAGAGAAGAAAAAAAATCATTTATCTGACATCCAACCATGTGTTTTGAGTATGGAAAGGCAACCCATCAAAAGAAAGCAAATTTAAACAATTTCTTTCAAACTTATTCTGCTTGATTTTTTTAAGGGAAAAAAACTAATTTTGAAAGTAAATTGGTATTTCGGTTTCAGAAATATAATACGCCATAAACGTACAGTTAATTCTGTTATTGCTTTCTAAACGTACTGGAAAAAATAATTAGTTTTCGACAAGATAATGAAGTATATTTAAAGAAATAATTTATTTTTAATCACTGCACGTTATTTTCAGAATATCTGTAACATGAAAACATAAATCTCTTTTTCTCTTTTTAATAAATATTAAAATTTTACGAAGCATTACAAAATTTATGAAATATTATTGTTTTAGAAATTTTAACTTTAATAATGTAATTGGGTGACTTTATCGATTATGAGCACTAAACTAATCCATTAATTAAACAATGTTTAATTTATGTATTCATAGTCAGGGGCTTAGTCACTGGTATCCTCCCCTAAAAATGTTTATTCCTGTTAAGAAAATTATAAAACAACAAAATTATACATATCTTACGAAACATGCAATATTGACAGAACCGATTTTTTAAGATGTATGCGTTATTTTGTCAAAGTGACTTTATGTTTCAGTTTTTTTTTTTTTCTGAATGTTTCGTAATTGTCTTAGGTTCGCCGTTTAAAAGCCGCAATTTTTTTTTTCAATAAAATGACCTTTTTTTAAAAAAAGCATTCAAATTCTCATTTCACTCTTTAATGAGAAACAAGTTTTCCGTCACCAATTTATCTGTAAATAGTAAAAGTTCGATTCCAATTTTAAGATTAAGTTATGACAGTTATTTTCGCTTTAACCCGAGTAAAGCATTTTCTAATGCTAAAATTAATTATTCTATAAATCGTATATTGTTAATGAAACAAAGAGATAGTGTAGCAATTACGCACTATATTAATTAACAGCTAAACTAAATTTTGCCCTTTAAAAATCATTATTTCAACATAATTTGGTATATCAAATTAAATATTATAGAAAATATACACAAGAACAAAATAAAACGCTGCGTGTGTTACAACTATAACCAGGGGCGTAGCCAAGGAGGGGATAGGGGGATCACCCCCCCCCCAATGAAAAATTTTTTGACATACAAAATGTTATATTCTCTGTTTATATTGCCATACAAAATGTTATATGTCTTTCACTCTCTTATCACACACTTGTATACATATATGTGAGTTGCAGTAGTCGTAACCCCCCCCCCCCCCACACACACACACATGATTCACATTTCATTTGACACACATTTCAATTTTTTCTCCCGCGAATCAAAACAGAGTATAAAGTAAGACAGTAAGCGTTAGCAACTAAGTATCAAAAGTTACTTTTGCTGCTATGATTACATTGGCAGCACCACAATATAGTTATAAAATCAATTTTTTGGCAGACGGTAATGAAATCGTTGCTTAGGGATAAAAGAAGAAAAAAAATTAAAATGGGCTGCTGCTTTTATTATTATTATTACTTTTGTTGGTTAAAGAAACATGAATGGTGATAATTTAACTTTTCAAACCTGGAATTTTTTAAAAAAAGATATTGGATCTAAATATTAAGGTCATTTGCCATAAGGTTATACTGGATTTATTACTGTTACAGATTTTATGAACTTCATTCGTGGAATAAAGTAATAGTATGCTGAACATAAACTTAAAGTTAACTATTCAAAATGTCACTAGTGTTTTGTTAAGTATTGCACCAGTAGTGAAATTTAGGATGCTTGATGGCTACTGTTAAAAGTAATTCACTGGTTTAAAGTTTTTCTTGGCGTAGCCCAGGTGGTGTAGGTGGTCTGATTTCGATTCTCGGCTTGGACTTGGGTGTTATAATTTGCCTGTTCCTTCATAGGGGGGTAACGCTGGCCGCTCACTGGGTACTTCCATAATAAAATGCACGATAATTCTGGCCTTAGTAGTGACGAATGATTGATGAAAAAGTGCCCGCCTTTTGAAAAAAAAAAAAAGAAAGAAAGAAAGAAAAGTTTTTCTTGGCTAGGGCATGATTTAAAAAAAAATCACTTTTCAGATCTCCAATTCCCTAATCCAATAAATATGTGGCTGAGTATAGATCAGCAGTTAGCACGAAAAATATTTTATTAGTTTTTTATGTTTTTTATTTATTTCCTTATGTTATTCTCAACTCGGCCATGAATTTAAAGATTTTGTGCGAGCGCACATGGCCTCAACAAGTCGGCAGTGATTTCGTAACCCCCACGCGGTTATATAATCTGTTCGTTTAGCGCTTCTAAATGTAAAGATGTAACGGGATATTCGGTGCATGCAGTGTTGACTGACCATTTCCTAGGGGAAGGGGGCTGTGATGGTCTTTGGTCAAGGTCTGCTGGCCCGCACGTGGCCACTATTGTACTCAGCGATGCGGTGCAAGTCTTTTTCTCGTATCGATGCGGAAAATAGTAAACAGATGCGTGTGAGATCGCGACCAGTCGCCCATCCAACTCTGGTTCGATATCAACAGAAAGATTGACGCTAGTCGATCCCATCACTGAATGGGGAACAGCTTTTTTAAATATATACAAGTCCTTGTGTACCATAATTCTAGCAGGTCGATGGCTGTCCTTTAAAACATCATGAAATTATTAGTTTAAAAATAAATAAATTATATCATAAAATCAAAAAAACTTCAGTTTGACTTTTCTAAAGTTGTGCGAAACATTCTTATGAAAAAATTCATTGATGTACGAATTGACTAACTGTGACTCGTTTGTGAATTTTGTGATACGATTCTGAGTTGAACAACTTTCTTTGTGTTTGTGAAATTGCTTAATACAGCTTTAGTAGGGAGGGATGATTTAAATTCTTTTGACACTTCGGCGAATTCTCTTACATTTTTAGCTGCTGAAGTTATTTTTAGACGCACACCTTCCTTGCTATTACTCTTTAAGATCACTGAAATGTTTTACTTAAATTGATGTTCTTTTAATGTGTAAAATGTGAATATTATGGTCTTATTTTAAAACCATCGGTTATCACGAAAATAATTTCAATTTCTTCTGTAAATCCATTTGTCCAAATGCTTTCTTGCCAAGCTCAATACTATTTAAAAGGTGTTATGACGTTGCTATTTTTAATTCATTTGTTTCAAATTCCACGAAGAACTTTTAAAACCTTTACTGATGAATTATCAGTTTCAATGTCATATGAACTCAAAGTTGACACGAAGCAAAATACTTATTTTCAACATCTCATTTTTGAGGCAATACGCATAAGATTGATGACAATACCTTATCAAATACATTTCCATAATCATAAGGGATTTATTCAAATGCAATTCAAATTTAGTTTGTATTGCGTCTTTTATTTCTGTGTTAGTTCAGTAATTTTTTTAAAATAATAAACTTGTACACACTAAGCTAGATATTATCGTTAATTCATGCTAACCTTGAAGTTAAGGTTTTTATTCTGTTTTTCAATAACTATTCCATGTACACGTCATATTTCTGGCATTTGGGGATCTGGGAGATTGCCTTCACTGCGCCTGCCAATTCTTAAGGTAATAAAACAGCGTATCTAAATATTTATATATAAGATTTGTAGTAACATAAATGTTAAGTACGGAGCTGAGAGCTTTTGTTCAGTAGAATAATCTGCTTTTTAAGTATAATTTTTTTTTCATTTTTTTTAAATGATAGCTAACATTTTTCATTGCCTGTTGTTTTATTTGACTGTCGTTATCATTTGCCTGTTAGGTTTGAAAAAATTTTTAGTCGGCTGCTCGTAAAACACCGTTTATTAACAAAAAAAATACTCAAAAGAACTGGCGTTTAAAATATAAAAGAATTATTTTATCTCCGTTTATTCTCCGCTTGATTTACAAATGAAATCAAAAGATAAAAGTAAATTTAAATATCATCACGATTTAGACGTCAGACAACTCGTTGTATGTGGCGATCTCGGTAACATTTCATTTCAGTTTTAAATATCTGCCTCTCCGAAAGATAAACTTAACTTTTGCTTAGTGATATGTTTGCTACCTTGATGAAGATTTGAAGAGTGATATTGTTTAGTTTTCTGTACATTCTGAGCGCTTATTCACGAGGTTAATTAATTTATGGAATGTTTTTTCCCTTTTCCTCAACTTCACTGAAACATTTTTAAAATAAAAATTTTAATTTTTGTATTAAGAACCAAATGACAAAATATCAAAATTTAATTGAACTGTAAAATCATTTCATTTTCTTGTAGATAATTTAGCGGACATGAGTTCATTCATGTATGGTTTTACATAGAAGGGAATTCGCTTTAATTTATGAGAAAATATTCATATTGGATAGTGAAGGATACTAACAGATTCATTTGTTGTTTATTTAATTTTCATACGCATGAAATTTGATCGCAAATAAATAATAATAATAACAATAACAACAATAATAATAAAGAACATACTTAAATAAGGCATATTTATTACATAACGTGCAGTAATAAAAGCAGTATTGAATTTCTGGCATTTCGCAAAAGGCAAATACACTCAAAAATCGATGTAATTTCTGAGCAGTAAATAAGACATTAAATCAATTTACAGTAGTAAAATTTAAATACATTTTAAATATGTTTGTAAGTAAATTCCTTTTGGAATTCCTCGGTTTGGGCTAATTTTGATAGCATTACTCAAAAGAAAAAAAAAATGGTTTATTCAAAATAAAGCATTCACGAAATTAATTCGCGATTGAATAAATAAATTAATTACTAATTTATGTCAATATAAATTTTAAAGGTGTATATTGTGAATTGAATATTATGCTTTGTTTGACTTTTGACTGTAAAATTTCTCTCTTCTGATAATTTCATAACAAGTACTTGCTTTAAAAAAAAACAAAAAAAAAAGTTTTTAAAAACTTATTGACTCTACAGCCAGAAGAATGTTTCGTTTAAACATTCTTCTGGCTGTAGTTGATATATCTTCAATAGATTTTCTTATTGGATTCCCGCACCTCCACCCCCACCCCCCCAAAAAAGCTAAGTAAAACACAGAATTATTTTTACTTCCGACATCAAATTTTATGGTTAAAAAAAGAAAAAAATTGAAAATTTTGAAACTTTTTTCTAAATGTTAATGCATTTTTAGAACAAATGTTGGGTATAAAATATGATTAATTAACCGAATTCTTTATTGCACTTTTTATTAAATTCATTTTTAATGATAATTATTTTCTTCGGTAAGGAATCAAAGAAATTAATTTGAGTAATCTGACAAAACAGTTCCTGAGTTTAGCAACAATGCAATTTATTGAATAAGCTACCAAAATAAAAATAATAATAATAATAACTTTCTACATTACACAAATTCTTAATTTTCTTTAAATTAATAACATTGTTTATAATGGTTTTCTTATTAGATGTTAATAGTTAGATAAACATGTATTAAAGAGTGATATTATTATTATTATTATTATTATTAATTATTTTTTAATAAAGTGTAACTAATCCAGGATAACTACAATACTTATTAAATTTCTTTTTGTTTCTATCTCGAAATAATGAAAAAAACTATTCTCTTTTTTTTTTTTTAATAATTTACAGTATTTTTCTATTAAAGTATATATATATATATATATATATACAACATACATCATTTCTTTATTCGAAATAAAATTATTAATAATGATTAAAATGACTTTTTTATCGCAATAAAATGGAGGACATATTGCAAAAAAATTACATACCTTAAGAATATTATAATAAAATTTAATTGATCAGAACAGGCGTTTGTATGGTTTGTTTTTGTCAGTTTCAGGTTCTTTTTTCCTGTTGGCAATTTGAGTTAAAATTCCGAAAAAAAAGATAGGTTTGGCCCAAGTTACAGAAAGTAATCGTAAATCATGGTAAGATTATACCTCATATTTTAAACTACTTTTGTCTAACCTTAAAGATAATTATTTTTTTATATAATTTTTTTCATTGTTATTTTTAACAGATCTAAGATTATGTATTATGACCTTAGACCCAATACTAATTCTGTATTAACATGTCACTAAATATTTTCTCTATCTATGCAAGTTTCTTTCTGCTTTAACTCTTGTAACAATAGCAGATACTGGTTATAGCAGATTAAACTGATTTTCCTTTAACCATAACTAAAAATTTTGTTATAAATAAATCAAAGCTTTACTTTCTAACCCCTATTTAATGTACTTTTAAATGATGTGTATCAGATTGAGATTAAGACCTTTAAGTGCTTTTTTTTTTGTTTTGTTTTTTTTTCCCTGATAATTATGCTTGTAGTCCTGATAAATATATATATATATATATTCAAGCTGGCATCACTGGAATTGATATAGTTGATAAGGACTAGAGTGGTAAATAAAAGCATGTAATTAATATTTAAGAAACAAAAACTGTTTCAACGCAAAAATACTTTTAAAAACTAATACCTTAAAATATAATTAACGGTCCACACTTTTTTAATTTGACATCACTAGAACATTTTAGGAATCAGTTTTACATAATTAGAAATAAAAGTTAACTGTCGCTATAAACGAGTGTTTTATTCAACAGTAATTCCCACCAAAAATAATCCCCGCAAAACAATTTTCGTTGATTGATTTATTCGCCGCCGTTCCAATTGAAACGTCGCCTTCGATTATACGTTTCAACGGGAAGAGTCGAAAGATCAGCGCGCAACTGGTGGTCGATGATTTTATCCCCAAGACAAGAAAGCAGCGGCACGTGTGTAGTGTGTGTACATTTGCCCAGACCTACCTCAAATCACGACGATGCCGTTAATTTCCCCCGGGGTGGCGGAGAACCAGTTACGCACATCAGCTGCTACTCAGAGAGCGCTCGGCCCTTTAATTTGCGGTGGGAAAAATATCGTGGAAATAGTGGTTAAACTGGGATATCGTCCGACTGATATCAGAGAAAATATACGCTGCTGGAAAAGATGCCGATGAAAAACTGAGGTAGGGCTATAGTTTTTGTTAGGGGTATCAGTTGTACGTCTTTTAAGCTTGTACGCAGTGGCGTATGGAGGTAAAAGAGCGTCCATGCGTTCGTTCTCTTAGTAAGAACGACACTGACCATTTCGTCTTTATGGGCCATTCTCAAAATTCTCCAGAATGACCATTTTATATTGGTTAATTTTGAGTTCATTATGCAAATGAAACAAAAACAACAAAAAAAAACCTCTCTGGGACAGACCGTTTTTCAAAATAAACGTTTTACTGTCTTATTGACTTTAACTTATTAGCTCCCATCGTTGCAAGGACGCAGCGACAGCGATTCTCCCTTCTGTATTCCTCGTTGCTCCCTTGGATGGGTTTTTGAAAGCTTTTGTTGCGAGCGAATGCACGCGCTCTTCACGTCCTTGCAATGATGGGAGAGAACTGGTTACAGAGCCTGATTATGACCAACGGCGGCCCCGGGCATTGATGAATTTGTGGGCTCCCAATCTATGAAATTTTTTTTTATTTTTCATAAAATTCTGATATAAAAAATATATTTCAGAAGAATATTTCAAATTGGGGGCCCTTTCGAACCAGGGGCCCTGGGCAAAGTCCCGATTTGCCCATGCGATAATAAGGCTGTGACTGGTTAAACGCTTCTTTCGTTGCGTCCATCTCGCAATGGAAATCTATTCCCCCTTTCAAGTGTCGTCCATGTCTGTGAGTGTAGTACGACTCAAAACTATTCTTTTTAATGGAAAAATGCCTCCTTATGCGTCGAATGGTTTTATTGATATACCTTTTTTTATCAGATGCCTTATATCCACGGTTGAAATGTTCTATACCTAGAATATTCGCTCTTCTAGGCCTACATTTTTTTACACAGATCTTTATCAATCATAGAATACTAGTCAAAGGTCTCCAAACGGCAGTAAATGATTTTGTTTATTCTCTTTGATAAGTTGCAAAATGAATGAAAGTTTTAATAAGAATTGCTATATGCAACATGAAAATAAAGGTGAATTAATATTTCTTTCAGTCTTTCGTTGACAATTTTTTTCAGCCATTTTAAATTACAATCATTCACACCATAAAAATAAAAATAAGGCACAAGTACATGAGTGAGCTCACTGGACCCCGATGTTTTCCTTTCTTTTTTATTACTTTGAAAGTGAAAATTCGGTTACACAATTTTCTCATTCATATACATCTAAAAATGTGAAATACATTCAAAACCGTGTAAGCAAATATTTTATTGTATTAAGAAACGGCTAGTAAACAAATAATTTTTAAAGAACTATTATATATTTTTGAATTGGTATAGGAACTTGCATACCTAGATGCTGTAATGCGAAAAGAAAAGAAAAAATAATTTAATATTTAGAAAAATATTAAATTAATAGCCAAAGTCTGGTTAATACGAAGTTCTATTTACTCATTATTTTCTAAGCAGAGATGATGTTCCTATAGAAGGAGGACTTTTTATAGGATGCTTTATCATACATATTGTTTGTGTAACAAATATAGAATATGGTGAATGCTTCTGTGCATCACAGATGTGCTAAATATCACGCAAAGTTACGCTACCAATCGGAGTTTCAAAAACAATTTCAATTCGAAATTCTTATTCAGAAAACAATTATTTCTTTTTAAAATTAGAAAATGTTGTCCCGCTTTCTGAAATACTTCTTCGAAGTTGGACACTTTCCGGTATCTTTTCAATCGTTTGTTTACTTCCGCTGTCGTTAAAACAATGTTCAAAGAATAATGCTGGTCGGAGCAGGTACGGTCATGAAGGACAATCCTTTATTTGAACTTGGAGAATTCTGCTAGCTAACTTATCGCTCGGACGATTTACAAAGTAGCCTCGGTAACTCGAAAAAATGTATTTTTCCTTACATATTGGCCCCCTTCTATTCTACCTTGTAATCTCAAAAACTCGATACCTCGATTTTTTTTCGGTGTCCCTTCGAGTTTGAGTTATCGAGGTTATACTGTAACTCTCTCACTGGCAGGGGGCGCAAGCATCTTTTCCACTGTAAACAAAAATTATTTTTTATTAAACTTCTTAAAAGGAAATAGAAAATTTTATAACTTAATTTCAGTTGCAAGTATCTCTTTTCGTTGCTGATTTATTGAATTTGAGAAACCCTCGCCCCTTTCCAATCGCTGTATATGCTGATAAGTCATTTTTATTTTTATTTTATTTAACATAACAATATTTCACCACTGCTCATGGATTCCTTTTATACAAAAGCAGATAATTAAAAAAAGCTACTCAACCTTCATTTCATGAAACACAAAAGAAACCTTCGTATTCTTCAAAAAACATAATAAACTAAGCCCTTTCTAACATTATTTTGATTTTAAGTAAAAAGAAATCCAATTCTTATTCATAACGTTGCAGTGATGTTAATTTTTGACTAAAATAAGAAAAACCTTCATCTGTCGTTCGCATTTATACAAAAACACTGGGCGTAGATTCCCCATCCGTTCCGAGAATTTCTCCCTCGAACCAATATGCACTCCATGGAGCCATCTTTATGCGCCTTGCATTGTTGTGCGCTGTGATTGCGATTAAGTGGAATATCCAAGTGACACGTGTCCAAAAGTGACTAGAACACACAATGTTGGCCTCTTATAGAATAAAACAACAACGAAAAAACATTTATTCAAGAAATAAGTATTTTTTCTTGTAAAAATGTGTTCCATCATTTATATGCTTATCATTTTTATATTTTTTCTTGTAAAAATGTGTTCCATCATTTATATGCTTATCATTTTTATAGTTTTATTAAAACTATCTTACCGTCTCTCAGATGACACACACATAACCTTTGTTACGATCATTATAGTTATTATCATTAATAACATCGAATCCGTTATATCACTTCTCCTAGCACTGCAACTGTATTGTTAAATTCTAAATTTAGCCGTATTATATAATTAGTAAAAGGTCAAGTAATTTAAAGTTGGCATTGGCAAATGTCAAAATATTTGTGCCTTGTTATTAAAACCAATTAGTTAATTTGACTGTTATTATTAGTTTGCATTTCGAAAGTTTTAAATGCGACAGTTTATGAAAATTATAATTTAACGAACCTGTCTCAAAAATCTTTTCAGTAATGTATTCGTTACATTTTTTTCTGTGCTTTTCAATTCAAGTAAAATATTTAGACGGTAATCACTGATAAGACTTGTAATGTAAAGCTGTTAGTAAATCCTGACACGATTTGCTTTTCCTATAGGAAAGGAATTTGACCTTATCTTGCAGAGAAAACATAACAGAAAACCTCTCAGTTCAACTTCATGTTTGAGTTAATGTCCCTTTAATATGCATGAGGTGAGCAAATTTTTTAATGTTTTGAATTTGCATTCAATAAAAAAAAAATTTATAAAACGCATGGAATAAAAATATTTAAAAAAAACTGTACGTGCTTTTAAAATTACTATTTTTATTTTTTACGTTATTTTATTCATTTACTTATTAGTTAGCTTTAAATACTGAAAATGATTAAACGTTTAACAAAACTTTTATACACATTATAATTTTTAACTAAAACGAATTTTTTTTTTTTTTTTCTTAAGTCGCGATCTTACTAGTTTAACCTGTTCGCTTTTAGCATTTAAAAAGAGGTTCTTTGATCGATATTGCCTTCCAAAATGGCTCTCGGAATGTTCCACCAGAACCCAGAGATTGCGCACATAGGTACAAGATGGAGGGCTGTCGCTTCATTGCCCCCCTCTGGGATTGGATACTGCTGTGGAGATCGTTGCTTCCATGGGAAGAGCCTTATTTCTACCTGTATACTTCGCTGGTTAAGCAACAAGTTAAAGCCAATCATTAACTAAAGTATTATTTTAATCACTGCCTTTAGGAACTAATATCTTTAACTTTTTTGACAAAAAGCACGTTTTTCTTTTTACACGAGTTACTGTGTATTAATTTGCTTTGTTTGAAATACATCAACGCCCCTAAAATGTACTATAAGCAGTGAGTGGCTCATAAACAAACATAAACTAAAATACTTTCCTCGTCTAAAATAGCCATTCACGCTGGGTACATCATCTTCAATGGGATTCCATGTCGCAGTATATCAATGTAATTCATATTTTGTGACAATGGATACATGTTTACGGCAGTTAGAGAGAGCAACAGACAAACAGTCATATCAGACTCGTTGGAAAAAAGTTTATTTTATTTATTTATTTATTTTTAATGTCACACATATGCATAAAAGCGAATCAGATACCGTCAATAGTTCTTGCGTCTTGGTTACTTTGGTCTAACACGAAAAAGAAGCTAATCATTTTTGTATTGAGCAATCAGTGCAAGATAAATTAGAGTTTTTGAGATTCAAAAATACTTTATTACAATATCTGAGGGTAATTCAGTAGTTAGGGGGTAAATTTATATTTTTCTAATAGGCGAAAGAGAGTTTTGCCAATAGCAAAAAAATTGAGGCGCCTATTTATTAGCAGATTCTTAAGTTAGGGGTTACGATAGTCCAAGATATGAAATTATTCAGTTTGTATGAAATCAAGTGAATGGGCCAAAGAAACCCCAAACAGGGGTTGCTTCGGTTAAAAACTAAAAATAGGAAATGAATAGGAAAAAGGGAAAAGATATTTTTAAACAATGCAGTTAATGTCCCTCCGTCAATAATATTTTATGTCTGTCTGTCGCATTTGTTTCCTTATTCCGTATTAATTGGTTAAAACTTAATTTGGACGTAGAAAACCTATATATATATTTGTAATAGCAAAAATGTTATTGAAAACATGAAAAAGTGGCCCGAAGTATACCCGGTTGACGGTATCTGATAAAGTCACTTTTTTTTTCTGCCTAAATATTGAAATTGCACAAGTGCAAAGCTGGACTCCCAACAAAGCATTAAAAGACCTATGCCGCACAACACTGGTCACAGAAGAGGATTTTTGCCACAAGACTAGTTTATGAATATAAACATAATAAATTTGAGAATTTCTTTTAAAACAAGTTCATGACGTTTGGGTGCAGGTACACTACACAGCCGCGCACACACACACAATGCTTAATTTTTTCTTTTTCTTCCTTCCGCACATGAAGATGTGAAACATATGACGATTCACCAGTAATCTGTCGACATTCCGCCGATAGATAGGCCCGTGTGATGCCTAAATGGAATCGGAAACGGCGCGGGAGAGAGAACCCTTCGGCGCCCGCAGCTAACTCAGGGTAAACAACAGCTGGCGAGCGAGCACGAACCAACTAGTAAACGTCTGTCAAATAAAGGCATTCGAAATGTTGCATATGGAAAAATGCTTCTTTTTCCATGGACTGCTTAAATTGTTCTACTGTGCCTTACATTATGAATATATCACAGTCACAGCTAAAAATTTCGCTGTTGAAATATTATTCGGGCTGAGTTGCATGCACAGCACACGTGGACTGTTCTGTTGGGAGCTAAGGGTGTTTGAAGAAACAAAATTTGCTTTACAGACTATTAATCTTGGGTGGTTACATACCGCATTATCCCGAATAAAACGCTGCCCCGAAATTTTTCATCAAGATAATTAGAAAAATTATATATTTAGGCCTCGAATTTAGCGCGAGTCAGATTTTTAACGGGAAATGATCCGTCAAAAAATATCGCGTCATGCTACAGCCGTCCTTAGTGAAAATTTTTATAGCATACTAAACTTTACATAATATACTTACACTAGCATATTTACTTATTTTAGTACTAAAGTATTGAATGCCCGAGATGAGACTCCCCTACAGATGCAAAAGGCCCTTTCCCAGTGACGGATTTTACCAGACATGGACCATTCTTTTTCCCCCGTCAATTCACTTTTATCTTGAACTCGTGTTTAGACAGTTCTCTCACATCATTGAAAAAACCCTCTTTCTATGATTAGTTTCCTCTCCCATCTTGCTCTTTGAATGCTCTACTGGGGCACAGAGTTGCATTTCAGCTATTGTGATTGCGCAACGGAAGCAGTACTGGTTTGTACAACCTCCCCAAACATCTAAGATATACTTGGACACGTTTAGAGTGTTTCTTTCCCCACCCCTTCAAGTAAAAGCATGAAAGCGATTGCAAGAAACATTTTCGCTTGCTTTCATTTAATTTCAATTGTGGAGACTTAAAGTATTACAAAATTTGTAACATTTAAAGGGAATTTATAAAAGAATTCAAAGGTTGAAAAGACTTGGGAATTCATGCCTTAAAGCATCTTTAACTAATTTTACTTCTATAAATGTAAGCCAACATCAAAATATTTAAAAATCTTTGATAAAGTTTTATGACTTTTTGAAAGAAAATTGTTTAGAAAAGCTAAATTCCTGTATGAAATTCAATGAAGGCTTAAGAAAGAGAGAGAACTTGTTGCTTGCAACTGGTTTGAAAAGCAGGAAAAGCACGTCGTTAAAGATATTCAAAATTTTATCATATCTCGGTTTCACCTGCTTAGTCATGCATAAAAGAATTCAAATTTATGCCCAAAGAGGACAGCGTGCTTAAGTAAATAGTAAGTTTTCATCTAGAATTCAAAATGTCCATTCCTAAAGAAGTATTTGTTTATTTCGTTTAAATATTTCTAGCCACCCCCCCCCCATATCAGAGACACTAACAGTTTTTTTAAAATCGTGAAAGTGGTGTTTCAATACGCCGGCACAGTTATATTGCTATATCAACAAGTTAACAGAAGATGGCTCAAACAATTCGCCAACAGAAAACCTTTTCAACTATTTTTTTTTTTTTTTTTCGATTGCACTGTTTATCTAGTATTTTAAAATTTCATCGGGCATTTCGACAAACCTGTGATGTCTCCTATTGACATTATCCCAGAATGATACAATATCTAGATTTCTTGAATCGGGAACGGTTTATAGATACGAGTAAAATAGAAAACGTAGATATACCCACAGTCATCACTCAAATAATAAATTCTATGCAATGCTTTCAGGAAAGAATCCAGTGTTGTTTGAAATGCATAATTCTTCAAAATTCACTCTATTTGGAGATTCCTGGTGGGAGACGAGAGCCAAATTTATATTATTTCTTTTGAAAGGCAAAACGGTGCATTTCGAAAAACAAATCATTTGATTTCAGCACATAAATACATGTGCTGAAATCACATGTTACATCGAGCCCTTCAGAACTTTTACTTTACAAGCTGTTACTATACACAGTAATAAATGATAAACCTGTATCTGGTACGAAACTTTCAGAAAATATTCTTAAAAACTGAAAATTTGGCAGTATATTTCACTCTTCGAAAACATTTCCTGTGTAACTCCATGCTGAAGAATTTTTTTCAGAAAGTTTCATTAAGGACACTGTTATTTCATTCATTACGGTGTGTAATGCAGCTTAAGAAGAATCGTCCTGAATTTTTTGGAGTCCCTGGCAGAACTAGTTTATTTTCCTTTGCGTATAAAATTCGTGAGGGAGATATCGTTTCTTTGAACAACAGTCTTAAATATACCATAACGATAACTGAGAAACAAGAAAATTGCACTTTTGAGATACTTTGATACTGATTTCAAAACAAATTCATCGAACTTTCGGACGATTGCTTGGGGGGGCCTGTATAAAAAAAAGTACTTAAAAATAAGTACAATAAATTAATAACTCAACCCATAAAAATAACCCATAGAGTTTTCTAATTTTTTCTTTTTTGCTTCAACAGTTCTTCAAACTGTAAGCAGCATGAATTGTGATTGATCGACAACTGAACAATTGAAAGACACTTTTCGAAATCCTTGGCTCTTTTATTGCCTTTATCTTAGTTGTTCCTACGTACAAGTTCATCTTTATTACAAAGTACAATTTACATCACAAGAATGGACATTTAAATCCACGCTCAAAGCCAAGCCCAAAGGACGGTAATAGGGTGCGCTAGCGCTAGCCTATACACCGCCTGGGCGGCATGATTGGTCGATTTTTTCAACAAAAGTAAGCTCAAGAACTTTCTCTACAGCTCAAACCCCGGGCCTAAACTCATGATCACAACTAATCGATTTTAGCTTTCCTATGCTTAATGAATGATGCTCATGATGATGAATTTTCTTAATCCAAATGGAAATGAGAATTTTCAAACAAAATAAGCTTCATCAAGCCTAATTTCAGATGTTTTTTGAGCTGTTTAAACTAAACATCTGTTCTAAACCTAAAACACAGTTTCTATTCTATGCACTTCATCTTATTCCACCGATTTGGCTTTTCGGAATAAGTTGTGTATTTTGAAAGCGCCATTAGACTTGGCGCGCAATATTTTTCCCGCCCTTGCGCAAGTCTCTCCCGTTGATGGGTGCTTTGGGAACGGCAACAGAGGAGGTGTCACGCAAACCGAGTTCCAATGGTTGTTCCCGCCAGGTGATATTATCAGGCAGGACTGCGAAGCAGGACTGCGATGCGCATCGCGCTCCCGCGGTGACAGTTGCCATAGTCAACCTTCGCCCCATCAACGATATCGTGGACAAAACTCCACTTCAATGCAAATTATACTTACTTAATGACCACGATAAATTTATCTGTGGGTGTATTACAGTGCCTCTAATACAACATCTGTTTGCACTGTATGCAGAGCGCAGAAACTATCCTTAAAAAAACGTGCTGCACGCCATTTCAAAGAAAAGTGAATTCAAAATCTTTACTCGAACATAAAAAACAGCAAACGCTATCTACTTTTATGAGATGTTCTTTGTTTATTAATAAAATCTCAACAAAATCAACTATTTTTTCTGTAAGTTGTCTGGGAATTTTCTCAGTAATACCAAATTTCTGCTAATAATTCTGTTATCAAATATATACTTACAAGATTCAGAATTGATTGTTATCGTAATTATTATTATTACTATTATTTATTCAAAGAAATATCATCCTGAAACCTGGTTCGTTTTCTTTTTATAAATATATTTGTGTAATATTTCTGAACTCTTTTTACTACAAAAGTTTTCCGTTCATAATTTTTATTTGCTAATCAAGAAGACATCACCAAGAACCGTTACCATATAATGGCCTGGAACAGGCTACATTTTTAATCGCATGTAAGTTACCAGCAAGCTACATTCCTTTTCTCAACTCAGAAAAAAGCGATATTTTAAATTTTAATACACATACAAAAAATGATTTCATTTTTGTTTGGCAAATGCTCATTATTGAGTAAATTTTGATGAAATCATCTTGAAATAATTTTTTTATATGAAACTGGCTTATTTCATTGGTGGATTCAAAGTGTGAGAAAGTTATACTAAGTTGCACAAGATTTTCTCTTAAACTAACACCCCGAAATCTGAAATTGTAGGAACAACTATAATTGACGGTTTTTTAAGAAAGTAAAACCAAAATGTTAATTGTTGATGAATCATTTAGTGCTCAGCCACTGGCCTTAATAATGGGGGGGGGGGAAGTAAAAATGTGCGTCAACATAGAAAATTCCAATCTTTACACTGTAAGAAAATTCCACCATGCGTGAAATTATTTCATTAGCGTTCATTCTCGTTGAATAAATAAAATGTATAGATAAGCATCATAATTGCGTTTCACTGTATATGGTGACAATTTCACATACTGGCAAATCGAATGGAAATTTTGTATAAAAACTATTTCATAACCCTGAAACGTCATTAAATTCTGAAAATCCTGTATTATGATTTTATCATTTTCTCCCCTTTTTAATTGCTGCTTTGAAATTTCATCTAATTTAAATTCACATTTTATCTATATGAATTCTGAAAGAAACTGATTTTATCATTATTTTTATTTGTCACAAACATATGGTTTCATTTCAATCGCGTATGTGGATGGAATGTTAATTTTAAACGACACTTTTCACCTATTATACGTTGCATTGTGATTGTGAATGCCTATTTTTCAGCTGTAATATGGAATAACTGAGGTTGTAGCAGTGGCGAAGCCAGAGGGGGGGGGGGAAATCCGACCCCCAATGAGAGATTATTTTTGGTTACGCCCTTGGATTGTAGACTGTTATAACAACCTTTCACACCGTTAGCGCAGTCAAATGAACAAGCAGTAGTATTTAATGTTGCAACGCCACACATGGGCCGTCTTGGGTCGGGCTCTCCGCAGTCGCCTCGCCTATCCATCCGATCTGCAAGTTCTGGCCTCTATATCACTAAGGGGAAAAATTGCCCAATGCTAAAAAATTTTAATATTTTCTACTTTTTTAAATTATGTAATGATTTTTAATGATGTTTAGAAATTGTAGAAAAAAAATTTATAAATTTTGTTATCGACTCTAAATCGGAAGAATACTGTTTAGAACAGTAAAGTACGAACCTCTCCTCTTAAATTTAAATTCATTGCGATGGTTAAACATATACTGTTAAAAAGGAAGAATAGATAATCTCTCCCTTTTTTTTTTTGTTTCTAAAGATGTTATAGAATTTATTTATTTATCTACAGTCGAACCTCTAATTAACGAATTGATTGGGACCCACAAATAGGTTCGTTAAATCGAAGCAATTCGTTAAATCTAATATCAATTTTTGTAAAGTGTATGGTATAAAAATATCAGTGCAAAATACCCTTAGATATAAATATGAAAAAAAGAATGATTATTCATATTCATAACCTGTATTTTTAAAGAAAAATATTTATAAAATAAAGATGTGTTGAAAATATCTTTCGTAGACAAGGGCTGCCTATAAATAATACCACACGCTTTTTCAAAATCCCTCACCCTCCCCAATTTGTCACAAAGTGTCATACTTCACTATACAATCCCTCTCTCCTATTTCCCATACTACATTACATAACCATGCACTTGCAGTTCAGAAATAAGGCACTGCGTTATAGATCATATTTCAAATTTTATTCTAAAGAAAGAAATGTAAATGAAAAAAAAAAAAAAAATATTGTTACCCCTTCTGCCCTCTGTTCGCAAAAAGTAACAGTTGGATGATTCCCTCTCGCCATCTTCAAGATTCATCATTTGTGAGAGCTATTTTAATCCAGGCTGAACCATAGCCTCCTATGTTTGTTTCCCATTCTGTATCAATCCGCGTGCCCTTGTACTTGTGCTTGTTTACTATCGTGTGCAATAAACCAAAACTTTTATATGCTTTGAAAATGGACAGTTGTGCTGCACTAAATTGTTGAAATCATTCAAGAAAAGGTTCCAAAATGTTTCCGCTTCGCTTTTCGTAAGAAAGAAGACAAAAATGGATTAAAAACAGCAAAAGAACTACTTATTGCCACGTAGTCTTTTCTGCGCGGTACTCTAGTTTCTTTTCTTTGAGAAAAAAATTCAGCGGGAATTATCCAGCTCGGGTTCTAATATCATTAGACGGCACCATATCTGTTTATTTCGAATTGCGCAGTAAAATTTTGTCTTAAAACATAAATAAATTCCGTCGGAAGCATGAGAACTAATTTTAGGTTTCAAAATCACGGTGATTTAGTTGGCTATTACTGTGATTTTTTTTCTCTTTTTATCTTTTCCTTACGATATGTTTGCAACGCTGATCACTTTAAAACGAAAATGTAAATACTCGCTCTTAAGGAGTGAAATGACTTCCGAAGCGCTCAACCTCTAAAGTTAATTTATACTGTGATAAGTGAGAATGGACTCTTCCCAAAATAATCTGGGCATTTACGCATAATGAATATATTCACGTCTCCAGCAGCTGGGTACTTTCATTTCACTCATGTCTAACTCTTCTTCTCCGTCTTCGTTTTAGGGTCATGAAGACCGCTAATAAAGGAGAGGGGGGGGCGAGGGAAAAAAAATCTACCCATAAGGGATGCACTCGAGACGAAAAATAAGCCTGCCTCCTCTCGCAAAAAAAAAAAAAAAAAAAATCAGAGATTTCAGTGAAAAATTTCTTGCGAATCTCGTCTAGCTAAATCCTTGTATTTATAGTAAAAATGTCCCGCAAAGTATTTTAAATCTCTGTCTTGTTTCATCTCTCATCATCTAAGGATGGAAGCGAGACGAGAGGGACACAGAGCTTTTAGATGAGACGAGACAGACGATTATATCTTCACTATATAGGGATTTTGCGAGACGATACAAGGCTTTGCAGCTGTTTTGCTAGATGAGACGGTCCCATTTTCCGTCTAGCGTCCATTAATCTCCATCTCTAATCACCAAATTTTTGTAAACAACACGTACATCACTTTTGTCATTTATGACAACAAAAAATTAATGGTGATAAATCAGGCTGATGAGCTTTGTTTATCATAGGGAAAGAGTATTCCAGAACTGACAACATTAAGTGTAAAATGGCTATCATCGATTTCCATCTAAGCCTGAACCACCAAGTATGATCTTCTTCGAGGTTACGAGGTTCCCTGGCGCTTAATGCGCTACCATTGTCTGCAATCACGGTGTGGCGTAAGAGGAAAGTACAAACGTGTCCTCAGCGTACTTTTGGGAGAAAGGCCTTGTTTGAAACAGTCACGCGAGCCCAAGAAGTTCGGACAGATTGTAGCAAAAGAAGGATATCTTAACCACTGCGAGCTTGTCTTTCCTCTTAATTTTGACAGAACAAAAAGTATTCGGAGCTGAAAAAAATGCACATTTTCTCCTCTTAAAGGAATTGTCTTTAAATTTATTTTACAATTTCCGTAAAAGAGTGAAAAAAAAAAAAAAAACCCAACAACCTGTGAATTGTCTATTGTCAGCGAATAAAGCGATTTAGTTGTTTGTTTGTTTGGTCTAGATTACGTTTTACGTTACATATGGCAAGAACATGAGTATCAGGGAAAAAAAATAAAACTATGAATAAGAATTTTAGAACATAGCATACAAAAACATTCATGATTTTGAAAGTGTGGCCAACTAAAAAGAATGTGTGCTGCCTCTTGAATGCCTTCCACGATGGCTAAATTATAGGGGTAGGCATATATTAACAGCTCGCTCCCAAATCTACGAATTTTGGCGGTGGACCCACAGTTTCTATATCGGCTTTCTGCCGCCCAGATGGTGTAATATGGTTAAAGCACCATTCTTCCACACTTTTATGCCCCACCAGTTGCCGAGTGCATAGCTCTCTGAACTGGGAGACGGAAGGTGCCTGGTTCAAAACCAGATCGACCACCGACCTAACCGTTCGGAGTTTTCCGTGGTTTTCTCCGAAACTTAGCGCAAATACGGGTTAGGACCCCTTAAAAAGACCCCTCACGGAGGACACCCCACCTCTCGGCCTAGATATCACGAGTAAATCATTGGCCGTAATCCTCCCCCCCTCCCCCTCCCCCAACAACACTTCCACACTTTGGATTTGAGTTCGATTCCCAACATGGACTTGATGTACATGATGGCTGCCCATTGGGTGCCTCTTCACGAGGATATATTGGTCTCCAGTCAAACTAATTTTCAGCATCTTTTGATACAAGATCTAAAACTTCTTGGGACAGTTGATGAAAACTGTGGACTGGATAAAGTATTGAAACACGGTCATGAATCTTCAGCCCGATTTTGCAAGCTTGTTAGCTTTGAGAGAGTATACAGTGTGAAAGACATTTAAAATTTCACTGACGCTGCATTAATATTAAATCAGTCTAATACATGTTTCCTTTTATGTGTTCCAACAGGTGGTGAACGATGTGCGAGCGGTTCTAGCGGATGCGGCGGATTTGCGAATGCAGGAGGACATGTATGGGGACATGACTGGGGTGATGATGACCAACCTGGTGTCGTCTTCCCCCGGTCACCAAACGGACGCCACCGACGCCAAAAAGAAACGTGAGTCTTTTTTCTCATCATTGTTTATAGTGCAGTGTATGCAGCAAAAATGTTGCACACTAATTCCCTCTTCCTCCCCCCCCCTTTTTTAAACTTTTTTTGAGTGATATTTTTAATTAAAAGAAATTTAATTTCAAATCCATATATTTTTCCCTTGTTGCTATAATCTGAGTGAGCTTCTTCATACATTTTTATACAACTAGACCACCTTCATCTCAAAAAAAAAAAAAAAAAAAAAAAAGAAAGAAAGAAAGAGAGAGAGAGAAAAGAAAAAATAAATTAAAAAAAAATTTACTTTATATCTTTCTTGCAATTATGCTAATTCCTATATGTATATAATTCTAACATGCAGACAATTTTACACACGAAAAAAAAAATATATTCTTTTACTTCGTTTTGAAAGTGCCCCCCTCCTCCCCCACATTTCTTTCTTGCCTTTTTGTTGTTGTTGTTGTTGTTGTAAGCGTGGCAATTTAAAAATATTTTATCCTAAAATCTAAAATTCCTCCCACATTATCATCTGCCTGCGATAAGTACTTGGAAACAAAATTATATTTCCATTTTAGATTAAGGAATAAATCTATAATAATGTCGAAGAAACTTATTTTTTATTCAAAATTTCCAGTTATTAAAAAAATTTAGTGGCATTGTGTATGCAACGAATAAATAGTAAACCATTACCATATAAATAAATGTTCTTTGAAGTACAACGTTATTTACGCACAATAATAAGTTGGATATTTTCAAAACTATAAGAATATTTTCAGTGGGGCTTAGATTTTGAAAATATTGAGGCTTTATTTTTCTTTTGAATCGAACTTTTTGAGATATAACTGTCGTGAACACTATACTTAACTAACTTGACATCAGTCTAGAATTTCTCTGATTTATCTAACAATTTAATTAATAATGCTTAAGATAATGAATTGAAGAGGTGTTAGAAGATACAGCTATTGATGTTAGACTTCAGGAAAATGCTAATGAAAAGTTATTATACAATGTGTTGTGGTAGAGAAGAAGTGTGGAATAATCTTGCATAGAGTGCATGCCTTTTAAAAAAAAAAAAAAAAAAAAAAAGATAAAACAAAATAATAATAATAATAATAATAATAATAATAACAGTGATAGTAGTAATATTTTCCTTTAATTTATTTCTTCACTGAAACCTGCAACCTAAAATTCAATCGATAAAGTGGTAGAAAATAGTAGTGTGAAATGCAGTTTATAAGTTTAAAATAAGTGTCGATGCTTTATTTCACTTAAAATTCAACAAAATAATGTGACTTTCATCAGTATCAAATAGATAGTTTTTTTTTTTTTTTAAGCTATTTCAAGTGCCAAATAAATAATAAATATGTAGTTCCAATATGTATAGTATTCGTGATTTATGCAACCTAATATAAGCATCGAGTCTTTTATTTTCACAGGCGTTTTAATGATATTTTTCTTTACATAAAATGAATAGTTGTAAATAGATAAATTATTAAGTTTTTAATTCCAAAATATTATTATTTTTCTTTTTTTGAAATAGTCTGTTAAATAGCGAAACTACTAATTTTTTTATTTTGACACATTTCGGCTTATTTGATTTAGAATTGTTTTAGTCCTCTACATTCGTATTTATTAGTTGTCCTTCTTTCGATCTGTTGTAAAAATAAAACACATCCCCCTCCCATTCTTTCCGTCCCCTGAATTAATATCACTGTGATTTGTATTCTAAAAAATACATATGTAAATCTCCATCTCATCTATGTTACGTTACAACCAGAGCATAAGGAATACAGTTCCCTCCGTATACACGCACACACTCCGCTTTCCTGTCGTAATAACATCAGACTGACAGACAGACATTACGTAAGTTGCAATTAAGCTCAGTCATCACCTGCTGCCGTTAGCAATCACGCATTCGTTTTCGTACTACCAAAGGTACATCTGGCAAGAATATTATAAAAATGGAATAAAAAAATTCAAATTTGCTGAAAAAGAGGATTTTTTTATTCGCTTTTTACATGACAGTTTACCTTTTTTGAAGGTAAAAACAAATGGGTTTTTAAAACAGAAAAATTAACTTAAACTTTAAATTTTACATATAGTATTACATCAGAGAGATCTGTGTTCTGGTAAAAAGTGGTAATAATCATTATTAAGGGCCGGGTAACCCAGTGGTTAAGGCATCGGAGTAGGGTTGCATGTTGGATTCCCCCGCTAAAAACCACCGCATACACGTGATGTACGTACACGCTAAACATGTAGTCCTCTGGGTGGTTGCTAGAGATTTCTGATGTTGTTAATATTCAGAAGTTCCCCATATTCTAACGAAGTTTTAAATAGTAATCAAAAACATAACAGCAGGGTTACAACAGGGGTTATAAGTCGGCTCCTGTCTCTGTCTGTAGGTATAAGAAATATACTCATTATTTAACTAAGAAACGAGCAGTTTCCACATCCAAAAGTTATTATAGCTTACGTGTGACTATATGAGAGCGCTAAAATTTTTTCACCAATAATTGATCTCCAGAATCAACGCAAATAAAAAACTACTAATGCATTGACTAAAATTTAGGGAGGGATTAAACCCCCACGATCTCCCCCTTGGCTACGCCTTGGTCCCTTCATAGGGGAAGATGCTAATCTGCATTCTGGGAGCCTCATAATAAAGAGGCCATCATTTCGGGCTTCATTAATGGTGATGACCTCTCTCTAGACTAGCCCATGTCTCTTGGAAAAAATCAAAACTAAACATTTTCTCAAAAGGTTTTCCCCTTAGAGATGATTACAAGAAAATATGATTTTGAATCTGACACTGACGCTTGTGCTCCAATCTTCCGAGGTTTTAAAGTAAATTTCAGCTGAAAACATTTGTCATTTCTCCGGAGAAATCAGACCTCAAGTTTGAGTACAGCCTTCACATTTTAAACCACATCCGAAAGGTGAACGAAAAGTAACATTAACTGGAGCATGTCTAATGTATAATTACGTATTCGTAAACTGAGCAAGGGTTTGATAATTATCCGAGTTTTTATTTGCACAGACAGTTAAATTAAAATTAAAAAAATCATCTAACCATGCCTATATAATTTTTTTTCTTTTCTTTTTTTTTTCTTTTTTTTTTTTTTTATATAAAGATCTTTTAACAATCATTCAAAATTATATCTTCAAATGACTATCGATGCTGCAAACTCACTGAATCGTAAATAGCAATTTCGTGCAGTCTTTTGCAAAATTCTTATAAATATTATAAAGTTTTTGGTTAGTGGTCATACTTCAAAAAAGAAAATTCTTTGTTTAAGAATATTTTCAGAAATTTTTAACCGACGGAAGCTTATTATGTATTACAGTGCACAATGCAGCTTGTGAGAAGACATCCTGAAATTTTTGGAGTCCCCAACTTCGTTTATTTTAATTTATCATCAAGGGCTGCTAAACATATTTTGTTTCCTCAGCAATCTGAAATATACAGTATTGTGTTAAATTATGCCTTAAATAACACTTAGTCGAAAATTAGACCTCATTTCCGAGAGAAGAATGGGTATTCCAGTTAAAGTAATAAATCTGAAAAGGAAAAATAAATATCTAGGTAGATAAAACGAAGCAGCTATACTATACACTAACAGTTCCCACACTGAATAGCTACATAACAAATAACAAACCATTTTTAAAAATTCCCCCTTTTTTTTTTTAGATATTCACTATGTAGTATACTTTTCGTAAGCACTGTTCATGCTCTTTTTTTCCTGTTTTGTTTTTAAATCTCGGA
This sequence comes from Cheiracanthium punctorium, assembly GCA_038373885.1. Classification (NCBI taxonomy): domain Eukaryota; kingdom Metazoa; phylum Arthropoda; class Arachnida; order Araneae; family Cheiracanthiidae; genus Cheiracanthium; species Cheiracanthium punctorium. The sequence goes on along the minus strand of JAWZYV010009045.1, from coordinate 174,171 downwards.
TGCGCTTCTAAATGACTAACAGCCTCTTTCTTCCATTTATAAAAAACAAACGAAAACCCCGTGCCTTCACCTTTAAACTTCATTTCATCCCCTTTTCATTTCATTATGGTTAAATTTACCGCTAGGAACTGGTTTGCAGTGTTGCTCGAGTTAATGGCTTGTTTATATTATATGTGTACACACAAAGCAATGATAATAGTAAAAATACAGATTACTTTCTAAATTGCCCGTTGCCACCCACATCTTCGAAGTAACATGATGGTTGAAGGTATATACATTCATATACATAACATGTGTATCATTTACAGGTGTTCAGAAACTGATGTTATGGTTAAATGGTGAAAGAAAGGATTAGAAATATTTTCTTATTTGCTGTATTAAACATTCGTTAGTAAATTTACTTCTATAAATGTAGTTTTTCTTTTCTTTCTTTCTTGAAGTCAAGGGCATATTTAAAAAGGGGGGGGGGCTCCGAAAATGCTAAGCAGTTATTAAAAAAACAGCTATTTTAAAACATATATATATTAACTCTAGCAACAATAAGGTTTAAAATACCCGATCACTCCCTTCCCCCCGGAATGGAAATTTCCTTTTAGCTTATTTTTATGAAGCTTCGCAACTTCAGATTGACTGTAAGCGTACATTTGCGTTATCCATCCTATAAATCAGATCGTTCTCCCCAATATGAGTTCTGTAGCAGCAGTCAAGTGCGGATTCAGAAACCTTTTTCGGAGAGGGCGCAAATCGTGAATACTCAATTTATCTAGTGTACAGACCACTTAATACTGGTGAAAGCCCTATTTATCTAGTGTAAATATATTTTTCTCGGAGGGGGCGCGCGCCCCCTGCGCCCTCCCCTTGAATCCGCCTTTGGTAGCAGTTATAACTCGATAGCGTCCTCTCTTCAGTATGCGTTTTAGAAGTGTTCGCTTATAACACTTTTCCAGGGGAGCTGTTTCATTTTCACCTGCACCTAAAGACAGAAGCGTGTTTTATAACAGAACCTTTTCTGCTCCAAACCATCTGCCAGACTGCAACGGAAAATTTCCCTTCTTTCCTTAATAATAGTAAAAAAAATCATAATGGTAAAAAGATAACTTCGTTGAAAATATTACATAAAAATAGTCATTAGGCATATATTAGGTAAAAAAACACTGATGTGGAACTTTGTAAATAACACACTTAACTATAAAATAAAACGGAAAGGACCTTTTAAAGTGGTACATACGGCCAAGTGCCCCCTTTCATATTTCTTGCATTTGTGAGAGAAAGAACTTTGTTTTAAAGTTCGCAAAATTTACAAAGCATCGTCCTGTAAGAAAAAATAAATAAATAAATAACGCGTACTTACAATGAAAAAAAAAGAAGAAGAAGACATAAAAGAAAAAAGAATGCGTAAAAATAAGTAAAATGTACTGGCAAATGGGACGCCAGTACAATTTCCATATATTTACGGAATTTTATTCCTGTAAATTCTAGTAGAAATTCTGTTCCAGAAAGACGCTGACTCTTGATATATGGAAATTGTTCTGTATTCACATATAAAGAGAATTTTCGTAAAATTTTATGGAAACTTTCCAGTAATTGTGCGAATATTTTTTAAAGTGTTCTATTTGTTAGAAAAGGATATTATAATTTTAATTGCTTAAAGTAATTTACTTTATTAAAAGTTAGGTATTATTACACACATTTCTAAAAAAAAAAATAAATTTTAGAAAGATCATTAAAATGCTTTAGGTTTATGAGTTGCCTGTAAATGAAGGAACGGCTATGGGGTTACTGAAAGTATCCATTCGTCTTTTTTATTTCTTTTTTCCCCGTAGAAATAATAACAAAGGGAAGCAAGGAGCCACGTGGCTTCTTTATAGAGAAATTTCTGTTCGCCGAAGCGTGTAAGTAGACCAACTCCTTGGCCGCATCCTATCAATTTACGCTCTGCCCACCACCAAGATGTGTACTGTATTTAAAGGGCGATTGAAGCGCGGCCTTCAAGTGAGCGAAGAAAATTGGAACTCGAATTGCGGTCGAGCCTCCATCAAGTGTCATGGGGCCATAATTAATAAAGGTTTGATGAGGGACCTGCTTACACTTTTGGAGAGAAACTTGGGCCTTGCGAAAATGCGTTCTGTGTGGAGTATTATTTAAGTTGATCAGTACTGTGCGCGAAATTTTCAAATAAGGATTCATTGTTATTGGAAATTTTCATGTACATTTTTACATGAAAATTTCCTGTGTATATATTTGTCTTTTTGAGACAGTGTTCAAATATCCTTCAAAATATTGAAACACAAACTTGTTTGCTGTCATCATCCTGAAGATGCTGTGGCAACTATTCTCCATCTTCCTTCCATTACTCTTTAAATGGCCTTGAAGTGATGGACATGAACATGATAAACCTTAGTTCCAATAAGGGGACTGGAGTGAATTCATAATTTCTCCAACACGCACCATTGAAATTTATACAGATTAATGCATCACAAACCTCCCTTGCATAAAAATTTACCGAATACCTATTTTAATAAAAATTATTACTGTTTAAATCATTAAATCTTGCTGATATATTATTTTTTTTTATTGCTATTTCATTGTATTCAAATCAGTGAAACTCATAGTATGCATTTTGGTGCGATTTAGGGCCCTCCTGAGCACATTTATCTTGCAATAAAAGTTTATCATAATACAAGTTTATCATAAGCAACAGAGAGATTATCTTCTTTTACATCGAAATATAAAATAAAATTTGAATTCTTAATTTTTCTACATAATCATTCCTTTTTGTTTGGTAAAGCATGCATATTTTTACACGTTACTTGTTTAAGGTTTCCAAAATTTAATAACGCATAATATTCAAATAATGTCTTTTTTATGTCTTTACAATTTACAAGTGAAAAAAAAACTCGAGATAACTTTCATTTATCATTTAAATTTCTAGAACTATTATAGAATTTAATAAAAAAAGAAAGAGTGCGGCAAAGTAAATATTTCAGTATTAATAACTTTAAAAAAATCATGCATTTATCCGAAAACGCACTGATTTACAATCAAAAATGCTCTCCCCCCCACCCCTTCAACAAACTTATCATTCTTAAGCTGTCCGCACAAATCAACGTACACTTGGGTAGAACTGTGTAGATCATAATTCCGTACATATGTTAAGGGTTTGTATCGCATTGCAACAGGGCGAGAAAAAAAGTAAATAGAATAAAAATCAAAGCTAAAAATCAGACAGACAGACAGCCAAGTTGAGCCTGTAGCCGGTTTTCGCCACCTGTCGTTTTTAAAAAATCCTCCCTTCTACTTTTCTTCCCGTCTCAAAACGTGTAGTTATTGTAGTCTCCACCCCCGCCTTATGGCGCCAATTTTTTTGCTAACACGATCGCCACCCCTGGCTACCTTTTAACTCTTTTTTATGCGTCTAATGTGTATAATCAGCGCGCTGATTTCCAGAGATGGAGAGGAAATGCAAGCGGGGGAAAGGAAACTGGCCGGCTTTCGGGAGGTGTCAGTACATCGAAGTCGATGAGGAGCGAATGTGTGCCAAGGTACAAAACAGGGAAGGCTCAGCAGTGCCGAACAATTATTGCACTCGGGAAATGAGGTGCAAGGTAATGATGCTCTTGCCATCAACATCAAGCTGAGCGTTTGCGAGCGATCTTTCTCTTTTTCTTTCATCCGATAGTAATGTCTTTCTTTTTCTTTTCTTTTTTTTTTTTTTTTTTTTAAGACTGGAACACTGATGAGCACGTAGATTTTCACAGCCTGGCTTATGCCATTCTTTCTCCCATTTCGTACTGTATCGAGTAGGATAACTTTCGCAAGAAATTTCCACGTCTGTGTTGGATCGACGAAGTAACAGTGTTCGCATTATTTTTTCAAAAGTTGCGGGGGGTTGTGGGATTTATAAGAAAATGTACTTTCTATTGAAAAAAAAAAAAAAAAAAAAAGAGGATTTCTGATGAGTTAAAGTGTGTCCCCCTCCGAGAAAAGTATATTTACACTAGATAAATGGGGCTTTCACCAATATTGAGTGTTCTTTACACTAGATAAAATGAGTATTTACGATTTGCGCCCCCTCCGAAAAAAGCTTCTGGGTCCGCCCTTGCACAGAAGGCAAATCTTTACCGCTGCTCTTTTATGAACAGATAAAATTTGAGTGATTTTGAACAGGTTAAATTTCATTTCAATGAGTAGTTGAACTCTATTACCCCCCCCCCCATCATCTTATACGCCCATATGCAAGAGGCATTTTAGTTCCGTACTGAACTTTTTTGTATTACTTTAGCACTAAAAATTTTTAAAGCCCAAGATGAGGCCCATTTACGAAGGATGGGCTCCTGGCCCAAAAGTACTCAAATTATATAAATTACTCTTAGTAAAGTGTTGTTTATTCTGAATAGAGAACTACAGCGCAACACAACTAAAGAAAGAAGAGTACGGCTCATTAGGCATTAAAAAGAAGGTGGGCAGGGCGAACCGACCTTTAAAAAACACCAGATATAAACACTGAAAAAACGCTGCACTTTCTTTTTTCGTTTTCTCTCAATTTTTATGTGGGTAAATTGCGTGGTAAACAGTTATACAAGTTGTTCTATTTTAACTATACAAAATAACATAAAGTTCGATATACTTCAATGAGTTTTTATAGTGAAATTGTATAACATATAATAATCTGCCAAAACACTAACATCTAATTAAAAAATTAATCGTTTTTTTTAATTGATATTAATATTATCTTAATGACTCAGCAAAATTTTAGTAAATACAATTTTATTTGAAATAAATGAAGTAATGACAAATTAATGGAGAAAAGCATCTGCTCTATAAAAATGCAAAACAGTATCTAAAATCCATCCCGCGCATTAGATATATCCAGTAAGACACTGCTTATAAATTATCTCTCTTTATGCTAAACGATATAAAAATAAAAACTTTTACCTTCTTTTTCTCTGATAGCAGAAAAGGCATTTAACAAAGCATTTACTTCCTTGTGTGCGTTGGCAGCTTCCTGAAAGATCTTGTTTTGACTTTTTCTTTCTTTTATTCTTGCTTTCGTTTTTAAATCGTGGAGTGACTAAAACAATTCTAGTTGGAAATAGTTAATTGGTGAAAAATAAAAACAATGGAAAAAATACAGTTCAATCAACTGAAATGTACGTACTTATGGGTATTGATGTATTTCACCTACTTTACAATCATTCTATAAAAGTGTAGGTAATTTGTTCGCAGGCTTGCACGTAAAAATTTAAATTTTTATTTTCTGTTATTTGTTCAACTTGATATAGAGAAAAAGATTATTTTTCATTTTGTTTCCATCTTTGGAGAGACATCTGATCTAGTTTGAGTTAAATATCCGCAGGAAATACATAGCAGAAAATTATGGCCAGACAAAACATTAGGAACCCTAGGTCTCACACTTTTTGGGGCCACCTATCAGTGGCGTAGTGAGGGGGAACAAAGTTGGGGTGTCTTTCATGACGCTAATGTCCCTCACAGAGGGGTGTCAAATGGTCCCCAAGACAAAGGGAACACAGTGTGAAGGTATGCTGCCCCGGACGCGAGTTCTGCTTGCTACGCCACTGGCCCTATACGGTCATTTTAAAAAATATGGTCACTGGATGAAAATATTTGTTCGCAGTGACATACATAAGAGGAGAATTGGGGTTCCCCTGCTTCTATTGTCCAAAACTTTTGAAATCCACAAATTTGATGCACAGAAGTTATGCTTCAAATGACGTTACGTCGACGAATGCTCTATCGCGGAATACTTTGGACCTTAACATGACGTGTGTTCTAACACTGAATACTATGTAAACAAACACTTTTGCAGAGGTATCTTTTTATTTATTGTCACTAATGTTTTCTATGCTATTTTTTTAAGAATAGAATTTAAACTATTTTAATCCTTTTGGACCCCCACTAAAATTTGGTGGCCCAAAGGTAGGCTTAGAGTTGCCTTGCGGTAATCAGGTTCTGCAGAAAATTGCATACATTTTCAGAATATTTCTTATATATTGTGACAAATTCAAAGTGAAATAGTATTTCAAGAGTTTTTAAATTAATTAATTTGATCCAATAAATCCAGGTCGTTCCACACACACACACACACACACACATATATATACATATATGTATATATCGAGTGTATGTATATTTGGAAAATGAATTTGCCAAGTCGTTTTCCAAATATGTACTGAAGATGTCGTTAGATTTCAAACGTGTGCTAGCTCTATAATAAAGGTTAAAATGTAAAAATTAAGCACTGGTAGTCAGAAATTGTATATTTCCTGTGACCAAGACCACTAAAGACCTCCGTGTACATGCGGTGTACGTGCGGCGGTCGCTAGCAGTTTCCGAGGGGTGCCAATATTCAGAAGTCCTCCACCTTCTGATGAGGTTCCAAATTGTGGCGGGAAATTCCGGGAAGGACGTATATGTAGATCTAAGCGACACATTCAGTGACGCGAGCTGTCCTCTCCTGGCAAATAAATAAATAAATAAATACTTCCATCAGTGATGAGATATTGCATTCATTTATTTCGGATTCAACTGGTAACAAAGACTGAACTAACAAAAAATCTCCATTGTGGATGAGACATTGTACTTATTTATTTCAGAGGAATTACAACAGTGGTGTATATAGGAAAATAAATAATAAACCAATACTGATCATACTAGGCTATACCGTGCGCCAATCGAATCCAAATGGAAGCAGCACAAGACAATAGAAATCACATGAACTAGAAGAGCTTTGTAAAAAAAGAATTCTTCGTTCAGAAGTGAAGTATTCGTTCATGCTCATTAAGTTTGTTTCAAAGAAAGAAGAGGGTGACGCGGTGCCGCGGTCACGGTTTGATTTCGCACGCCCACGGTGTTTACCTTAAGCCAATTGGCAGCACGCGAATCACTCTGATTAAATGAATTAAGTGCGAATAACAACCATTTTCTTAATTCTTCCATTTTCACTGGAGATGATTTATGGTTGCCAATGCACGCTCGTGTATGCCATATAAATGTTAAGTGAAAAGCTTGTGAGGACACAATAAGTAGTACGAAGTATGTTATCGGGGATGGGATGGGTATTTTATAGTTGTGAAATGTTTTTAGAAAAATGGTCCAAGTGTCACCGATTTGATTGTCACGAGATTTTCACTTAGAAAATTAGAAATTTTTTTGTCTCCAAACTATTTCTAGTACAATAATTTCGATCCCTATCTTCTTTATATGAACTTGTATGTTAAATTTTTTCTCATGATAAATGAATTTTACAGCTGTAATAGTTTTATTATCTAAATAAACCTTATATCTATTGTTAAGTTAAATTTCTTGAATCAACCGATATTAATAAACTTGAGTTTATCAACTCCCAAATTTCAATGTTTATTAAAAGTCTGGTTATTGTTCTGTGTAAGAATTGAAATTATTTTAAAATACACGTAAATATATGCAAAACGTGCGCGACAGCTGGCTGTGCGCGCAGCACAGCCAGCTGCGTCAAAAAAGGGTCTCTAGATCTGTGGTACGCGATGAACGTTTCGATCGTCCGCCATCTTGCTGGTAGTTAAGTCGAGCGATGGCAAAGGGTACCCTTTTTCAGCATTGGGAAAGGGTTGCGCCTCAAAGGGTTAAAGCCGCATTCTAAGAAGCAACAGTAGGGAAGCCCTCTCTGCGACTTTTCAGTGATGACAACAAACAGATGAAACCTGTACTCAAGACTAAGAATGTGTAGAAGAAAAAAAAAGAATGGCCCATTTCTGATAAAATGCTTCGCCGTACCTATAGCCCCCTTGAACTTTTCTGTTAAAACCTAACTGCATTATGAGAAGCTGAAAACGATCACAATTGAGACAATTACATTCAGAGAAGTTCTGTGAAGTGAGATTTGAGTGTTCAGAAATATTTAATATTTCCTTTTAAATTCTTTCTAAGAATACATTTTGAGAAGATTGTACGCGAAGTGCGGTGGTGGTGGTAAAATAGGATTATCACTTGTTTTCCTTTTTCGCGAAATCTTTTTTTTCTGTCGATGCATTGTTTGATCTTTTTCTGCTAACATACCTTGGTCAATTAATAAGGCACCTGCAGACATGTCTTATTCTTCGCTGAAGTCAGTTTTTGTATTTCAGTCTTTGCGGTCGTATGGTTGGTAGTGATAAAACACCCAGTCGTTTGATGATGGATGGGAACAAATGAATGTATATTAGTGTTAGGAGTAGATGCGATACTGGACAAAGAGCTGTCTTCGTCGCACATAGAAACTTTAACGCTTTGTCTCGTCTCGCTGTATCCTAAGTGCTGTCTGGCTGATAAGACGATGGGAAGAGAAGGGAGAATCGTTTTTGTCGCGTCCCTGTGACGATGGGAACAAAGTCAATAAGACACTAAGATATTTATTTTGCATCACTGTCCAAAGAACCTAAATCGATGAGAGTTTTTGCATTTGCAAAATGAACCCTCACGACAGAAACCAATATAAATGGTCATTCTGCAGAAATTTCAGTATTAACCCTTTAACGCGCGGTGTCCGCACCATGAGGACACAAAACTCTGTCGTTTTGACTGTTGTCAGTCACGAAAAATCAATTTGATTTCTACAAAAGTATTTTAGAGTGACTTCGTTACACGAGAATCATTTACTTTTTAGTACATGATTTTCCGTAAAACTTGTCTTGTTTGTAAAATCGTCAGGATTATTTTAAACAGCAATGGCATCTGCTGAAAACGGTGCAAATACATTGATACAGAAGAACAACTGGATAGAGAGCCCAGTGCTGAAAAAAGGGCAGCCGTTGCCATTGCTCGATTTAACTACCAGCAATATGGCGGCAACAGGTTGCTGGTAGTCAAATCAAGCGATGGCAACGGCTGCCCTTTTTTTCAGCATTGGGAAAATGGTTGCGCTTCAAAGGATTAACCCTACAGTGATCGTTGTCGTTTTTGTGAGCGCAGTTTTGTTGTCTACTATGGGCGCTACTTTACCTAGGTTAAGTACAAATACCATTTTTCCATTTTTCGGATGCTCCGATACAGAGCTCGATCCAATTCCAGAGTGAGTGCGACACCGAACGATTCCCCCATTCTGTGCGCATTCCCATCGTGGTAGAGGTGTTGTCCGCTGCTGGTGCCAGTGTCCTATCGGCCGATCGTCCCGAGAACACCGGATGCTTCCCCCCCTCCTCTCCTTCGCTGTTCTGCTATTGTGCATTGTTTGTCGACACGCCGGCCGGCAGGTCAAGCGAATGGTCAGAGGTGGACCACGGGATTACAGTCGAAATAAAGCGCTCTCTCGCAAAGAATTACTAAACATGCACATAGGATAAGTACGGGTTCGATATCGGACTTTTTAAAAGATCTTTGGGGTCTAATTATATTCCCGACTTGGAACCATAGTTGAAAGCCTTTGTCATCCATGGAGTTACTTCTGTCCCACTGTAAAAGTACGAACTCACTGAAGCCGAATTATTAAAACGCAGTACATTTTTGTGCTAGCCTAAAGGCTGATCAAGAGTTCACGCGTTTTTCGCCGCGCAACAAGGGGTAAAGGGGCATTCTTTGAGCTTGTTTTACGACCCATTGGGGCTCATCGGCAAAAGATTAATGTGCTAAACCGTAAACTCATTTCATTATACAATGGAGAGAGAGCGGAGGTTTCCTTCCGCCAGGCGATACTCCCTCTACTCTTCTATCTCATTAAAAACAATAAATCTGTCTCTAGTCATTTAAAATGCTCGATATTTATCCAGTTTTTAATGGGACAACGGACAAGTCCTTTTCTCTGGGTGTGGATGATGTTTATTCTTAAGTAATGTAGTAAGAACAACTTCCGTGGATCCTGAAGTGCAGAAGAATAAGGGTTTCAATGTTAAGGGTCCTCGAAATCTTCCAAGGGCCTCTTGAAGTCTACTGTCTTTTGCACACAAAATTTTCTATAACGCCAGACTGCAAACGAAGCTTTGACTCTAATAAGCTGAAAAATGTCGTTTTTGACTGTAAAAAAGTCATATATTTTCTAACATTTTGATTATTTTATGGGCAATATTACGGTCATTTCATCTTCTCGGAAATTGTAGGAAATTGTATTCCTTTAAACAATACAATTAAAACAAGAATACTATACAGAAATAAAATATATATATATATATTTCTTTCACACCCCTACCTCCCCCCCAACCCCACCTTCTTCATAAAATTTTCTTTCGACTACGGGCTAGTCGCAAAACATGCCAAAAGGAAATAGGGTGCTCGATAAAAATAGTCAACAACGAACAACGGTAAAAATAGTCATTTACAGCTTCAGAAAACTAAAAAATTAATTGAATGCTACACGATGAACCACTTACAGCGTCACTTAGCGCTGAACAGCAGATTCATCGAAAATGGTACGAGATACGGTGAAAAGTCAAAAACGAAATTTTTGAGCAACATAAATTGTCAGAAAAGACACCTCGTCCTCATACATGCTAGGAACAAAACGAGTAAAATGTTCATTAATTTGTTGACGATTTTCATCACAGCGTATATCTACTCTGTTCTACCTAAGCACTTATTTTTGTGATTTTCACTGTAGTCGTAGTGAAGTTAATGAAGGTGGACAGGACTTCAGTGAGCTTTTTGTACTTTTAAGAAAATTCTGCAGATTCATTCAAAATATCACTCATTAAATAAATAACATACAGTCTACTCTTTTCTTTCTTTCTTTTATCTCATTTTTTACTTTTAATACTCGATCGTATTAAATCCTATTCCTTCAGTCCATGCTCAGCAAGATAAGAGATTCCCCCTTCACAAATGAAATTCGGTGCAACTTTCGCAGAAATATTACCAATTCTGCTTCTCTTTGTTCATGAGAGAAAAGCTTTCTTGAGAATTTCCTTCACGGATGCAGTCTATACATGATGTCATACGACTGCCAAAAAAAAAAAAAAAAAGATTAAGAATTCCGCTCGTTGTTTTCGTTCTTTCTTTTTTAAGAATGCCAAGAACGTGTAAGTTTAATATTTTGTGTTCTAATTATTCCAAAAGTTACGTTCTTTCCTTCGTTTATGGGGTTCAATGTTTTCCATCTTTCTATATAAATTATTATTTTTGAGGAGACAGCTAGAGGTGGACGCAAGACGAAAAATAGACTTGTCTCGTCTCGCAAAACAGCTGCAGTATGCTCTGTTTCGTCTCGTATAAAAACTGTAAACCTCTGTCTCGTCTCGCACCCGTCCCCTGACATCTATGCATTTACTTTTGACGTAAAATTAAAATTTACCATTCAAATCACCATTTTTTCATTGACTCATTTGACTCTTTGAGCTTCGTTTACCCTAACTATAAAATTTCACTGCTCTATGGTGAAAACCGAGAGAATCAGCGTATATATTAGCACATCAGTATTTATTTCGAGTATGATTTAATGATTTGTAATTAATATAAATAAAATAAGAAAAAGAATCTTAAACAGGGAATTCCACAGCAAAAATTTTCAGAGTGACCTATCTTTCAAAATTTTCGATTTGTAAGAATTTTTTTCAGAAGGTTTCGTAAGTGATACATATTTATCGTTTGTTAGAGTGTATAGCACAGCTGTGAAGACACTTCCTAAAAAGTTTCATGTGCCTGACATAATTACTTCATTTGTAATTACGTATCAAAATCACATGATTTTTTTTTTTTTTTGTCGAACTACAGTCTTGAATTGGTAACTGAGAAAATATTCATTCGACTTGTCATCTTTCCTCCCGATATCTCGAAAATCTATTCATACCGGAGTTCTCCACCCCCACCCAATTAAGACCTCCACCCTCGGAGCCCCATATCGCTCCTGTGTGCCTCGCAGACCTCTGGCACCTGTTGCTGGCAGTCACGCAATCCACCTGTTGCTCTTGCCTTGCTAATCTCTCTCCCTCTCCAACTACTACTCTCGTAGTCACGCGATTTCGCCCATTCACCAAGAGGTTGCCCATTCTCACGGACGTACATACTCGTGGTTGGCGACGTGGACCATTTCCGGTGGATACTTTCCATTCAGAATCAGAAGTTGTATATGCGGACCGGCAGGCGATGGATATGTGCTGTGTGTATACTGGGGCAGTGACGAAAGAATGGTTTAATGAATGAAAGGACGCCCCAAACATGAGTTTTATGGATTAATTTTTCATCCAGAAAAAGAGTGCAAATGTATGCATTTGTTGCGTGAGATGACTCGTTTTATGTCAGTTTTTTTTCTGGGGGTGGGGGGTATGTTTGTTAAATGAGATGTTCGTGACTCATTTGAATACCATTCAAAGGCCACGAAAAGTTTTTGGGAATGTTTTAAAAATCAATTGATAAAATATCAGTATGAGGGAAAAAAAAAAAAAATTACAACTTACGCAATTTTCGTGCGTAAGCTGTAAGTTTTTCCCATTCAGAAAATATACTCGAGTGAAAGTTTAAAAAAGAAAGTCATGCTTATTTTAACTGGTTTTAATTTGTAGAATAAATTTTATTTACTCTCTGAAACAGTGGCGTATACAAATAGGAGGGGGGGGGGTTCAACCCACCCCCACCCCCTTATCAAATTTTGTTTTAAAAAATGTCCAAAAATTTTTAATTTTTAGCTTAAATATTACGCATTTTAACACAAAGTTATGTCTACACCCCCCCCCTCCCTTGAAGGAAGCCTGCATAGGCCACTTCTCTGAAAATAAACAAATAAATAATAATCATCGTTTATTGCGTATATCATTCCACAATTTTCATTTGAACTTTATGTTTTTTTTTTAATAAATATCAATAATTATGGGTGAACCAAAACAGATTTGTGCTCGAAGACTTTTCTGGGTAACTGTGTCGATTAACACAAGTTATAAGCTTCGCAGTCGTTGCGTAAATATATCTTAAGAGGACTTCGTATTTCTTCATGATCGGCCTTAACTAAACTAACGATGACTCACAAAAGAATCGATTTGCTGAAACGTAATACGAAATAAGTTCCTAGACCCCTAAAATATCATATATTGATTGTGATGTTTATTTGCTTTACTGCCCTATAATTGAGCGAAAACTGGTAGCAGACTTGCACATGCCAAATACTCAAGGTTAACATTCTGTATAAAGCTCGTAATTCTACCTTTCTTCCCCTTGCAAATTTTCATCTAATCGCTGTCTGGCACGTCATAGTTTCTTTAACAATCACTGAAATCCCAGGCAAATCTTCTTTCTTAGTTTTTTAGTTAAAGTTGTTGACATATTCCTCGTCGATTTCTCAGATTTACTGTAAATTTCGAAATGATAATATATAAATAAGTGAACTTGCGATAAACGTCATCTTTTTTGTAATAAAGAGGATGTCAATTGTCGTGTTTACAATGCTAAAAGCCTTCATGCAAAAACAGATCAATTAGAATCTTCCGACTGTTTTACTTTGTCTACTCTACCCTGAGAAATCCTATCCTTATGGCTAGAATAAACATTATTCTTTATCAAACTTCAAAACGTTTTTCCAGCAGGATCGGAGGGCAATTCATCCATTCGTAAAAAAAATAAAAGAAACAAACAAAGAAAGAAAAAGACGCCAAATGAAGATATAGCAAAACCTCTGAAATTTGAATACTTCGGCTCCCCAAAAAAGTGCTTTTATACTATGTAAATGTTATATAAGTACATTTCATTCCTCAAGAAAATTTCCAACTTATGCTGAAACCAAATTTGAGAGGTTTTACTGCAGTAGATCAAACGCTATATTATACAGTGAAACCTCCTAACTGCACCCCCATAAGTTGGACTGTTTCCTTAGGAAAGGAATAGGCTTATAAAATTTATATGAATCTCCATAAGTTGGACACCTTCGTAAATTGGACACTTTTAATGAGAACCGCGAGTGTCCAACTTTCGGAGGTTTCACTAATGTTGTGCTGCTCATATACAAATGGTCAAAGCACGCCGCGCAGTGAAAATGGTTATGATTTATCAAGTTGGAGGCTATAAATCTTTATACAGTTTGGCTTTTAAATACATAGAGCGTTAATTCCGAGCGTACAGACAGATTAATGAAACCGATAAACTACCTAATTAATACCCTATTTTTCTTTACGTAGATAAATATTCTTTATCTTACATGATATTACAATGCTTACATTCTTGATCATCCCCTGAAAACGCTTTTGTAGTCAACAACAGCAGATAGCAAATCGAAAAAGGCTTTCATGGTCAAAAAAAGTTTCTATAACCCAACAAACCACTCGTGCATATAATTTACTCCCAGTGTCTTCTCTTTCACTTGTCCAAATAAAACGCTATCGGAATATTCAAATGATGCAGCAGAACCCACCCAGAACTCTTTTTGTGCTCGGATTTGTTTCACAATATAACGGTGCCAGTGGAAGTGTGACTGTTTAATTTGGCATAAAGCTCACACGTGAGTAAAGAACTGATGCAAATAATTTTTTTTGGACTGACTATTTAAAAATCGATTGTGATATTTTGGAACTATGAGAAAACAATTTTTTTTCTCGAACAAAACCTTTATTATTTTTTAAACGAACAACCGCAAAGTGTAATTTATCACTGCTTGAATCATAATTTGATCTATTGTCTTTAACTGGAAAAATAAGTAAACTTTAATATTTTTATATTTACCAATAGAAGCGCTTTATTCAATAGCATGAATTTTTTTAACTTCTAACAATCACTGAATGATTATTCATAGATGGTTGCTGAATATGTAAATGCAGCTAAGTAATTTTCAGGAGTGACTACCTTGAGTGATAATCAAATGGAAAACTTGCAAAGAAAATAACAAGGCGCAAAACTTGATTTTTCGGAAAAAAAAAATTAAAAACGCTTATTTTTAAGTACGTTTTAATAATTGCCAAGGAGAAAACATATTTACAATTTTGCTTTATTTATCTGTGCATCAGAGGGTTAATTAACCATTCTATCTGTGTATGTTTCACATTACTGTAGAATAATAACTGTAAAATAAAGTTATAATAAATTTTTTGTCTCATAAAAAATCGAAGTGCCTTCTACTGAATATTTGATCCAAAGCTTATAATTTATTTTTAAACATTAACCATATTTGTGGCAATACACTTATAACCTTGAAATTATCTTAACATACCTAATTATATATAATATACATGTTTCTATGAGAATACTTCATTTTTGATGTGTGTGTGTGTGTGTTTAATACTGTACAAAATAAAATATCTTTGTTCTCTTGGCTAATCGAATTCACAAACGAACTTATAGACTGAAAATCCTTTATTAAATTCAGTCCCCCTCTCGCTAAAAATTATTTGAATTATTATTATTGTTATAAATAAAAAATAAAATTATCTGAAATTATTATTATCTTAAATATTATTATTATAATAAAAAAAGAATAAAATAATTTTGATCGTCGTGTTACGTATCAGTCCTAATCTAATGAATGCGATACAATGCCAAGTTGGCTGTGTCTTGGCGTTCCCCATTCATCTAGGAGCCCGGCCACCTTCCTTACCTGAGACAGTAGCGGGTCGAGGGTCACGTCCGTCCGTCATTAGCTGCACCCTCGGCGGTCACGTGGCTTCTCTTCCTCTCTCTGTCTCCCTCTGAGAGAATCTCCGTTACGATTGCCGGGGGCTCTTCCCATAGACGATTTTCTCATGAATGGACGGGATGGCGAAGAAACAAAAGAGAGACATATGGTGTGGAGGCAGATCTGTGTTATTTGACTTCTGCGGTCGGCAAAGGTTAGCCCGTAGTAAATCGGGTTACTCGAAGACGACTTGTCATTGCATTATTAATAGAAGACGTGGAAACGCCGGTTCAAACATAGTTTGGGATTATTTCATGCCACAAAGTCTTCCTTAGGTACCTGAATTTTAAGTGGACTATAAATGGGTGCCATCTTTAATACTTATTGATTAAACATTTAATATTACTCATTTTCTAGAGCACAAAAAATACTCAAATAAATAAACGTAATTTTTTTAACCGTTTGAGGCGCAACCCTTTCCCAATGTTGAAAAAAGGGCAGCCGTTGCCATAGCTCGTCTTAACTACCAGCAAGATGACGGACGATCGAAACGTTCATCGCGTGCCACAGAGCTAGAGATCCTTTTTTGACGCAACTGGCTGTGCCGCACAGCCAGCTGTCATCAAAAAAGGGTCTCTAGATCTGTGGCACGCGATGAACGTTTCGATCGTCCGCCATCTTGCTGGTAGTTAAGTCGAGCGATGGCAACGGCTGCCCTTTTTGCAGCATTGGGAAAGGGTTGTGCCTCAAAGGGTTAACAAGCAGTGACTCACCCAAAATTTTAGTTTGGGGGGCAGGGCTACAAATACTGCTAAAATCTTATAGCAACCTCGATTATACTTACAACTCTCTTATAACGGAAAGATATTCAGCATCAATTACTCATAGAACACAAGTCTGTTATCAACGTAACTCGTTATAGAGTCATACATTATCATCTGATCTTTTCAGTGACATTATCATCAAATTTAACTGTGTTTCATAAACTAATTGTAAGTAACAAAAACACCCAAACACACTTATCGCACTGGCAAAACGATCGTCCAGTGCAGTAAGTACCTCTTATGTGTGTTATTATACAACATTTTATTTATCTCAGCTTAACTGTAAGTATTTATTTAAAAAAAAAAACAGCTTCTTTCTTTGATAAAAAATATTTTAGAAATAATTTGAAGAGAATTTTTAAGAATATAATATTTTAATTAGTGACAATTTTCGATTTTTAAAGTTTTTCAATCTTAACTCTCCACTTTAGGGTGTCTTTAGCCCCCATAGTCCCCTCCGTCCTTGACAAGATCCCTCTCAAAGCCGCCCTTTTGGGTTGCCCTTTTTCAGCTGCCTTTTTTGCAGCATTGGACAATCTATTTAGTTGATCTCGCATTCTCCCATTTTTCAGCAGATGTCAGTGCTGTTAAAAATAATCGTGAGCATTTTTTTACGGGAAAGGACGTGCTAAAGGATTATCGTGGAGCTAGGTCACCCGGAAATGTTTTTATAGAAATCAAATCTAATCTTCGTGACTGGCAACAGTCAAAACGTCAGAGTTTGGTGTTCCCAGAGCGGGAACACTGCGCGTTAAAGGATTAACATGGCTCTTATAGAACACCTTTACTTAGATTCTTAACGAGGAAAGAAGAAATTATGCTATTTTTCAGTTCTAGGCAATTTTTTCTATGACACTCAAAAGTAGTACTATTTCGAACTTTGCTTTTGTACTTACAAGCACGTTCAGTCAAAATTCCCATTTTAAAAATTTCATCATCGCCAACTTCTAGTTCAATATCCAAGTTCGAACAGCAGTAATCCCCGCCCCCCTTCTCGGTCAATTGGGAAAAAAAAAAAAAAAAGTTATAGAACACTTTGGAACGTGCAAAATTTGCTTCAAAGCAGTTATTAAAAACACGGCAAAAACTTAATCCAATCCTACTAATGAAATCTTGTTTGTGTTAAATAGCAATTGAAAGGGAAAAGGAAACAAAAGAAAATATTTTCTGACTCACACACATTGAAATTGATCTTTTTCCCCCCTGAGAAGTTAATCTATCTTAGTTGGTAAAAAAAAAAAAAAAAAAAAATTGTAGTTCACTTCCTTATAAACGTTCGCTCCGGGAAGATGGACTTTCTTTTCTAACCCAATATTCACTTTCATCGGTAATAGACATTACAGCTTTTTAACACCTTTTTTCTTTTCTTCTACATTATCTTAAAACAAAAAACTTCCTCATCACATAACTTTCGTGATTGATGTTTTATTTCCTGGTGATTTATATTTACTGAACAGATGACGAACTTGTACTAAATGCTGATTAGAAACTATAATAACAATAAAAATAATAAATGCCAGCAGCGGTAGTAATTAAATGAATAATTTTACAATGAATGTTAAAGTGAACACTTAAATCCTTACATAAGGGCTACATTTAAGAAAAAAATTATGGTACAATAATTATAAATCAATCGTTTTTTAAATATTTCATACTTTCAAATGCAATTTCTGCATCCTTTCCAAGTATTTCAAAGATACGTTACAACGACTAACATTAGTACTCTGACTGATCAGGCCGTGTACTTACGTACAGTATTCTCCAGTCTTATTCTAAATTCTTCCAAATTTTAAAATAATTAACTTTTGTTTACTCACTATCATTTCTATTTGATTGACTTGTTTATTAAAATTAAGTTATTTGTATATAATAATGTTTAAGAAAAAACTGTTAAAATTAATGTTTATGATAGCTTCAAAACATTATGCAGGGAAACTAATTATATTTCTTTTCCTTTGATAGTAATCAGAGCACTAAAGAGTGCTTGTGAAGGATATTACATATTTTCCAGAAAAGCAAACGAGAAGCAAAATAAAACATTTTAATTAAATATATTAAATTCTCAAAGCATTTATCAAGAGATTTTTCAGAAATTTACATAATCGTCACACGAAAATAGTGATAATGGCTATTCCAGAATTTTGCTTTCATTCAATTGTATTGATTACTACCTTTCAAGAATAATTTCACTCATGCATTAAAAAACGCACTTTACAATGTAACTACACACTTCATTTTACTGGTGACAAGCAACTATTTTAGGAACCTTTTAAAATAATAACAATAAATATTAATAGTTTCCTGAATTTTTTTTTAATAAAAAAAGTCAGAAAAAAAAATCAATCATCAAATTATTTTTTAAACATATTTTTGAGCTATAAAAAGAATTATTGTATATTAATTTAAAATTACGTAACATATCGGATATTAGAATTTTCAAAGAATGTCCAAACGCCTGGCACAGGATATCGTCTAGATAGTATCTTTAAGTCAGTAGTTTGTGATATTTGTTTATAAATCTGTTTCAGCAGTTACCGGCAGAGGCGCAGAGAGCCAAGTCGGGGCCCCAGGGATAAAATCTTTGGGGTCCCTTTGCTATCCAGAAATCCGTTTGATGCCGTATTAGATCAATCATTTATTCCTTATCAAAATTATTAATCATTTAAAGAAATTTTAAATTAATAGTAATTGGAAAATAATTAATAGAATTAAAATTATTAATTTAAAAGAATATTATACTTTAATAAACATCCATGCTCTAAAAATATACGTTAAAAATATACGTTATACTCCTATGGCTGGCTTTCTTCCACTATTTAACAATGTGTCTCGGAAAAAAAAAAGATTTTTTGTTAAATAAATCTTTTCTACTTTTAGTCATGGCAAACCGTTGAATAACACCTTCAATGTCTACTTTTCTTGGAAAAGAAGACTCAATCACTAACACTCCTTGTTTTTGTCAAGTTGGTGGTTTATGCTATAGATAGCTTTTTGTAATTTCATTCAAAAATTAATTTGAAACATCCGCGGACATAATCTAAATTTGGACATTTTTTTAAAAACAAAATTGACAACTCACAATTAAGTATCATATAAACAGCAAAAGTGGGGGCCCTTCACAAGCTGAGGCCCTGGGGATTTTTCCCCTGCTCCCCCTCCCTCTCTGCGCCACTGGTTACCGGTAACATTATGACTTAAGGAATGTACGGTGGTCAGAAGATCTTAAGAAACTTGAGAAACCACCAGAATTAATATCCAGAAAGTATCCTTGGAAAATTTCCTGTTTGTGAGGGAAAAAAAGCTAGAAATTTTTCAGTTTGGCTTCTTTTCAGTCAAGTTCATAAAGAATTCCAGAAGGAAAAATAAATTTAGCTTTATGTTAAACACTGCACAATTTTATAAGGAGTATCACATCTACCTCCGTTAGGTCAGTGCTATAAAACGATTAGACGAGTAATGCAACAATTCATCGACATTGCCATCTTTCGTGGTGAAAACCATCAACTTTATATGAAAAAGAGAAGAAATGAAATGCGTATCAGCAAAGATAAAACATTTAGTAGTGCGCCATTATTTCAGAAAAAGAAGTAATGAAAAGGTCAAAACCGTTTATGCATTTATTTGCTTATTTTCTTTCCAGCAAATATCTGATTATATTCAGATGCTGTTGAAAAAGGAGACAATGAAATAAAATTTAACAATGGCGGCAGACGTTGCCTTTTTAGAGAATGAGATATCTCTTCCGTAGCTCTACAAATGATACAATTTGTGAACGCGCTCAGTAGTCTGGTAGATATGAGATGCATTTTCTTTGACGAAGTTTTGTTTTGTTTATTTCGCCCGTTCCTGCCATAAGAGAACTTCATCCATTCGGAGAATGGCATAGAAGAGTGGGCGGTGTCTTTTTATGGTCGCGTGGCTTCGCCAAAAGATGGATAATGGTTGAAGTTTCTATAGAATGCTTCGAAATAAGAATCACAAACATTTTTTACTTATTTATTTTTTAATAGTGGCTGCATATGCTTTAAAAGGCTGGGACGACGCTTTTATACGTTTTTGCCTGACCTCAAGTTTGCATTCAAATATTTTGTGTTCGAGTTGTGATGGCTTATGATATGGATGGTGTCTTAGAAAAACTGCTGATCAATTCGGTATCAGCATAAAAACACTCGTGAGAAATGAACAGAACGTAATAAAAAGTACAAAATTTTATGATCGCAAATACATTTTTTTTAAAACTGCGGTTCAAAGATTTTCTTTTCCAATGGCAGTTTTTTAGAAAACGATTGGGTTCTTATTAATATTATTTTATTTGTTTTCATAAGCAATAGGAAATACACGGTACCTATCAACAAAACTTTTATCTGAATTACTAGTAAAATTATTTCAATGAACGTTTTTTCCGTCATTTTTAAAGGTTATTCGCATCAGACTGACTATTAATTATACTGCTCGTATTGCAGCCCTTCCTGTAAATAAGCTAGCTTAACTGATTCAATTTTAGCTGTCTTTTTTTTAAATTATCATCATTTATTATTATTTAATTGATGGAACTGAAAGCATCCTCCGATAGCATAAAGATATCTGCCATCGCAAAGCGCTTAATTTCTCACAGTAATGGATCATTGAGATGGAATATTTCAATTAGTTCAACTATGTGTCATTGTAAATTTTGATATTACTTAAAAATGAGAGTAATAATTTTAATTTACATGAAAAAGAGCCCCTCTAAATCTAATATTTGCGATCGAACAATAATATTTTTGAAAACCAATCAATTAAGATTTTTGTTAATCATGTCAGATTTCATTTATTTATATTCAACCTGATAGTATGTATTTGCTCAAAAACAGGTATTTTTATTTTTAGTGTGTATTTAAAATACTTCCTATATCTTAAATACAAACTAGTCATACACACACATTCAAAAGAAAAGAAAAAAAAAAGAACCTCCGAGTTTAGGTTTGCCTAAAAATAAATAAATAAATAATAGTAATAGTAATAGTAATAGTAATAGTAATAATAATAATTTCAGTGTTTTTAATAAAACGCATCTGTAAAAATATCTTTTTTTAAAAATTAATTTTAGATTTCCTCTTCTTAAAAATTAAAGCCTACGGATCCATACTTTACGCTAATTTTCTCAAAACTATGAACTAACCCTGGGGTGTACTGTGATAGCACTCAAGGAAAGCTTAGAATACATCTCTATTCATAAAAATGCCTTACTCTTTAAAAAAAGAAAGTACGAAAGAAAAGTATAAAAAAGAGAAGCCAAAAAATAAAGACTTTTATGCATGTGAGTTTTGTGAGCTAATTCTACTAAACTTTGATCCCGCAGCTAAAGTGTTTTTGCAATACCCTCTGGGATGCAGCTCTCTCTATACATCATTTACTCGTCACTTAGAAGATTTGTATCAGGTAGCACATTCAAACTTTCGCCTCTTTTCAACACTTTTCTTTTTCTAAATACTTTGTAAACATCTCAGCAATGATATCATTTTATACAGCTCTCTTCTAGGTAATGAACAGCTTACCCCGAGTTAAAAAAGAAATCAGAAATATATGTATGTATGTATACATGCTCTATAACTTTATGATGCGTTTCTTAAAAAGGAATTCCGCTGCTTTTCTTTTCGTGTGCTACAAAGAAGCGTGCCCTTGAATAAATGGACTTCTAGGAAGAAAAAAAGAAATCAGAAATGAAGTTTACTTAGGAATTAGTTTATTTCCTTTTAAAACTCGAGTTCTCTGGAAATAGAGCCATACGAGAAGAAAAAGAAAAATTAGATTTCCGCGTTTATCTTTCATTTGTTTTTAATTTGTTTCCAAGTATTCTGTGCATATTAAAGGGGTGTTACGGATAAACGCTTCGTTTTTAAATATGTTATGGTTAAATATGCTTTCTTATCGTTTGGTTTTACATTTAAACTTTTACGTTTAAATGAATTTAATAATTTATAACGCCCAACAGAATCGATTAGAAAAATTGCTTAGTCTGAATTTCTTGATACATTATTAATTGATGTTCTTTCTGTCTTTTTTCTTCTTATTTATTCAACTACAATTTTACGATGGCACAAAACACTTAAAATAAGCGCTAATTTAAAGTTTTTAGTAAAATTTTAAAACTAAAAACCAAATGCCTACATTTTCGAACATGGTGCTGATACCTCTTTATATTTGTTGTTTCAACTATTGCTCCTTGAGTTATTTTAAATAATAAATTTAGATTTTTTTAAATTACAGTTATTGTCCTCATGTTAATTAAATTTTAATGATATTGGATGGCTATCATGTTGAGTTTGAACAACCCTTGATTTTACCACCGTTTTTTTTTTTTTTCTCTCATTGCGCAATGGTACGATTTTAATTATTTTATTAAAACTAATATTGTAAGCTGTGAAAGAGGCACAGTTATAGCATTTTTGAATAGAAACAAACGAATGGGTTAGGGGTCAAAGCCTAAGTGGAACTTCAAAGATTTTGAGATGCAGCACTGGTCATAAAAGGGGAGTCTTCTTTGCTGCGTCATTTCAATCGCGAGTACGAATACAGCAAGTTAAGCCTGAGTTTAGTTTTAAAAACGAATAGCAAAACCATTCAAATAGTCTCCTCCGTTAAAACTATATTTATTAACTAAAGATTAGTTATCGTTGCTTACTTTTTTTTTTTTTTTTTTTTTTTTTTTTAAGAACGACCTCTATAATCTCCGGCTCATACTATCTAAACCTGGCGAACCAGCTACTTTATTCGAACAAAACACTAAATTTATTGTAATAAATCCTTATTCCTTTACCTAAAACAATTCTCTCTGTGTGGTGTTTTTTCGAATTCAGAAGATATTTTGAGTAAAAATGGGGATTCAAGATTATTCAATTATTTTTACGAATGGTATTTCTGTCCTTTGCTTAGATTCAAGGAACTAAATCCTTTTATGCTGCCGAAAATTGCTAAGCACATCAACCATCATGCTTTTTCTCCATTTTTTTTCTTCTAAAAATTATTCGAACTGAGTAATCTAAATCAGCTGGCTGACTTCCCTGAATTTTTCCCGACTGTTTTTTTAAATACCTATCACGTTCTTGCATGCGGTCTAGCTGTTTTAGTCAATTGCGCGAAAGCACGTTTTGAAGTAACCCTATCTTACAACAGTGTTGAAGAAGAAAAAGTTGTCTTTACATAGGAGCGTTATGGAGGAACATATTTCTACTTTAAAAAACAGAATGTCTCAGTTGTGATAGAGTGCTTCGTCATATTTATTGCTCTCTGCCACTGCGTTTACCTGATTTTCTAACCACTGCTGAAAAAATACCTGCGAACTCCACTCCGCGACGGGCTTTGTCTTACTTTTTTTACTGCTTTAATTCCCCAGAAGACGCTGCCGTTGTTTCTGGGTATCTCACAACGCGACAATAAATATTGGGAAGGGGGGAGGGGGGGAGAAGATCGAGTCGAGTGTTCCAAGGCATAGAAAGAGAGAGAAGCCTTCTTATTCCATTGTCGTAATGAATGACTTTTTCATTTCCGGCGAAGCCATTAAGAAACTGCGCTCCCAGGAACTTCTGCACGCTAGAAGCAGAGTCGTACACCGAGAAAGGAACACCTGAAAACTTCTTAGCAGTAATCAGGTGCATTAATAAGCTCAGGAGAAAGGTATATGATTTCTGGATAGGAAGGCAGGACCGTTATTCGGTGAAAAAGTCGGTATATGATTCTCGTAATTTAGATGAAAGTTTATGAATCATTTTAGTAGAAGAGGAAATAATTGTACGTTTACTTTATTTATATTTTACTGGATGTTTTATTATTACTTACAGAGGTTTTTTGTTGGCGAGATCATATCTTACAACTTATAAAAAACTGGCTGAACTTGCATGAGTCCTTAGCTCAATATTTTATTTTCCATTCTAATCAGTTGCCAAATAACATTATAAAAGTGCTCAAGAACAATGAATTTGGTATGAGGAAAGTTGCTTAGTTTTTTTGTTTGTTTGTTTTTGTTTTTTTTACACTCAAAATAGCACAGTAAACAAATATTGTAAACAATTTACTTATTTGCTTTCAATAAACTTTAACACTGGGCATTTAATATTTGAAGTAATTCTCAGCGATTTATTAAACTTTAAAAATATATAGAGTTTTGAAAAATATATTTTATAAAAAACATTAAAAATCATTATTTCATAAAAAATATATAATTTACCAATTCAAAATTATTAACAAAATAAACTGCATACTTCAGTATCTAGGGAATGTAGAAAAATCATACACGTCCTAATAAATAAAAGGTGTGGAGCTTCATTGAAGTATACAATATTTTAAAAAAACCAGCTTACAATGCAGTTTGAATAGCAGATTATATTATTTTAACCAGATATATTCATCTAATTAACATATTTTAAATGCAACTGGACTCTGTTATAATGACCTAGTTAATAGCGACAAATTACTTATAACTTTACTCTGCCTCGTTCAATTGTCCCTCCACTTCAATATTTTTCTGCAACTTCCTCATAATGACATATTTCAAACTCCAACCTTAATTTTTAATACTTTTTTTACGTCGATGTCTTAAAAAAAATCAGTGCTGTAAAGTGATCCCTTTTCAGTTCTTTAAAAATCATACAATTACAAATATCATTATATTTCAGGTTATTTGTTTTGACTCGTTCTGTTAATGTGAAACTTTGAAATGCTCTTAAAAATACGCTTCAACTTACAGAAAATTGAAATATTTTAATTAAATCCAACAACTTATTTTATTTTACTTTTTAATTTTATGATTCGTGATAATTGCTTAGGTAAAAAAGTTTTTATAAAGTTAATAAGTTAAAAAATTACTAAATTCCTTTGAGACAATAGAAACTAAGAGAGGCAGCGCAACAAATGAAATGATAATTTAAAAAAAACAAAACTTAAAGCAATTTTAAAACAATTGCATTATTATGTTTAAGCATTGTTGAACTTTGTTTTCTGCACCCACTTTTTAATGTCCTACCATAAGTAATTCTATTGAATCACGATTACGGGATTAAAAAATAAATAATAAAAATAAAAGCCTTCATAGATCCCCTAGAAATTTATCAAAAGTTAGAGATTTTTTTATTTCAGAAGCATTTCAAGTTTTGCAAACAATAGGAAAAATTTAAGATACACCCAGTGAAACACTGTTATTGAAGAAATTGCGCAAGCCTAAATCTAGGCCCCAGAACAGTCAAAGAACCAATCTGGGAAGCAACATTAGTCAGAGAAAGAGAGTCTTCTCCGTTGCGTCTTTTTCATCATGAGAGCTAACAAGTTTAAACATGTGTTGAATATTTAAAAAGAACAGGGTGGGGGGGGGGAAAGGAAATTAACATCTCTGGTAATCTGCTTCTTCGTATTTATTGCCAGACTCTTGATTTTTCTGGATACGTTATTATACTGAGTTTATGCCGATGTCTATTATTTCCTGATACTCAGTGGTTACATAACTTTCAGATGCTTCCAAAATGCAGTGCTAGTCAAACTACAGAAAGCTAAAGATACGATCGAGCATGTTATACATGCAGTGGCGCAGAGAGGGAGGGGGAGCAGGGGAAAAATCCCCAGGGCCTCAGCTTGTGAAGGGCCCCCACTTTGGCTGTTTATATGATACTTAATTGTGTGTTGTCAATTTTGTAAAAAAAAAAGTCCGAAAAAAAGTCCCCGGATGTTTCAAATTAATTTTTGAATGAAATTACAAAAAGCCAGCTAGAACATAAACCACCCACTTAACAAAAGCCAGGAATGTTAGTGATTGAGCCTTCTTTTGCAAGAAAAGTAAACATTGATAGTATTATTCAACGGTTTGCTATGACTAAAAGTAGAAAGGATTTATTTAACAAGAAATCATTTTTTCCCGAGACACATTGTTAAATAGTAGAAGAAAGGGTATAGCCAGAGGAGAGACTACGGGCCCACCCAGCCTACGAAAATTTGAATTTTCCTTAACAAAATGTTAAAGATAAGACTTTCAATGAGAAATTTTGAAAATTCCACTTTTTTGGATGCCTGCTTGCATGGAAGTATGAATAAAAATATTAATTTTTTATTCATGCTGTGGAAACATGCCATGCAAAAATGTTAACGTATATTTTTAGAGCATGGATGTTTATTAAAGTATAATACTGTTTTAAATTAATACTTTTAATTCTATAAATAACTTTCCAATTACTATTAATTTAAAGTTTCTCTAAATGATTAATAATTTTAATAAGGTATAATTGATTGATCTAATACGACATCAAAAGGATTTCTGGATAGCAAAGGGACCCCAAAGATTTTATCCCCGGGGCCCCGACTTGGCTCTCTGCGCCTCTGTATACATGTAGAAAAAAAACAGCTTTCTGAATGCAACTAATGCACGCACTTCCTGGGATGTTCGTGCTCTGCATTGTCCCATTTCAAGACGCGAGATAATGAAGGGCAAGATGGAAAGTTTAAGGGGATGGTAAATTGCATTACTAAAGTCGTCAGTAGATGGCAGCACTACCATTTAGACGAAGACTGATACAGTGATCAAAAACTTATTCAACTCTGGCTGTCATGTCTATTAAAATGAAATTTATAAATTATGATGGTAGTAATTAATTAGTAAAATTGGGTAGCAGAGGCGTACCCAAGGGGGGGGTTAGGGGAGTCATAACCCCCCATGAGGAATTTTTTGCCATACAAAATGTATATTCTTCACTACATTATCATACACACGTATACATATATATGAGTTGCAGTAGTCATAACCCCCCCCCCCATGAAAAATTTCTGGCTACGCCCCTGTTGGGTAGTAATGGTTTTGAAGGTTATATAATGGGAACAACATTCTTAAATATATCTTCCTGTTTCACTTTTTATCATTTCTACTTGATTATTCATTCGTGAAGTTTTAAAACTATAATTATGCAGTTTTCCAGACTGACTTTTTTTTTTGTGTTCAAATTTAATTTTAAACTCTTTCTAATCTTGACAAAATATTGATTTTTAACAAAGCGAAAGAATTAGGTAAGAAAACAAGACTTTTTCATGGCCACCCGTGCCATTCAAATTCAAACTATTAAATTAAACAAAGTATTGAATATTATTTTATTTCTTATTGATTCGTTTTCGCTGACTCTCTCTGAATGTTGCTTGAATAATATCAAGCACATAGAAAAATTCGAGAAGCTAAATTTTATTATTCATTTCAGTATTTCTAAAGTAAATTAGTGACACGATTACAGTTTTTGACTTGCATTTAATTATTGTTTGAAAGAACTTTCTATATTAAATAACCCGCACTTTTATAAAGTTACATGAATAAAAAATTTTCCCCAAGCAAATTTTAATGCTTAAAACTAAGAAAATATTTCGGTACTTACATATCCCGGCGGTTATTCCCGCCAAATTATTCTTTCGTAAAATGGCGAACAGTTGCCAATCGCATTCGGAACCATCAATAATTTCATGTGTCCAGTTTTTATCTTGGAGAAAAATCGCCTGTCTTGACGGGCTGCCGGGATAATACGTAAGTACCATATTTCCTAACACAATTACGACCCGTTAAATTATTACATATCTGCCCAATCAACGCAACTTGAAATTCTACGTCTAAATACTCCCCAAGTTCTGAGCCACACTCATTCAGGAGTCTCCAGCCAAGGACGGATTAAGAGCGGAGGGGGGGGGGCGCAAAGGGGGCGTCCGCTCCTCCTGAGAAAAGAGAGATTAATGTAAAAGATTCTATTTTACGTCCATAAAATATTTGTGTATGCAAATCTTCCAACTATCCAACCCCAGCCACAAAATTGCATTAATCCGTCAGTGTCTCCAGCTGATGCTAATCCTAAAATATAAATTCTATCTAAAAACTGAATCCCTCCACCCCCACCCCAATAAAAAAAGGTAAGAAAGCTTTATTAAGGGAGATTAGAAAGGTGGGGAGGTTTGTATTCTTCTCAATAAAATTTATTTGAAAAATTCTTCCGAATTTTGAGGTATATATATTTGGCTTTAAGAAATAAACTAAAGCTTTATGCAAAATTTATTTAAACTTATTTGGTTAATCATGTTAAATTAATCGGTTTCTTTAAAATTACATTTGCGTAGGTACGCGGTATTGTAACCGGAGAACATTAGAAAAATGTCACTAATATACCGTTATTATTAGAATTATAAAGAAAATAAACAGATAGCAGAAATAAAAAGGAACTTTTATTCTCTCCCCCTCCTTTTTGAGAAATGGTATTAGCCTATAAAATTTTGATGTAAGATATTCATCGCACGAATATTATTTCTAGCAGAAAATTTTATAATTCAGTTTACTGTATTATAAATTCACAGTTAAACTATTTCAGTTTAAATCAAACACAATTAAATAATAATTAAAAAAAAGTTAGTAAACACAGTGATATTTTAGATAGTTATTCAATATATTATTATGTGTCATTTGACGACTTATTAATACAATAACGATGTTTGTATTGCTTATTAAAATCCTGTTTACATCAAATGTAATAAATAAAATGCATTTCAATGATATAAAAAGAACATTAATTATACCGAAAATAACTGAAGTTTTCATAAAAGTTTATAATTGTCATTTCATTTTAGTGTACTTTTACGAAGAGTTTTTAAATGAAAAGCAAGACAATTCCTACTCGAAAACAGGTTTTGAAAGATCCTCCGTAGGTGTGTATATATGTCATGTATCTTTATTGCAGCCATCCCCCTCCACATATGTGCATCTGCCTGTACATTACAAACATACTTTTTCAGGATTGCTTAAAACTTTGTTAATTATCTGAAACGGATTAATTAGTTTCGTGTCGCTTAATATTAATTAATCTATGACAGCGAAATTTATTTTTAGAATTTTTATTAATATTTTAATAAATAGTCATTTAATTACTAATATTATTATATTAATAATAAAATAAACATGTCTTTGATGTTCACATAGAACGTAAACTAATAGAAAATTGGGAGAAAAATTAAATGTAAGATTTATTAGCTACTAGTATTAAAATATTATTAAAGTAACGTAAAAGCTAATTATTTATCCTTAAAAAAAAAAAAAAAAAATCAGAGGTAAATCTTGGCGCCATAGGTAGTGTCTCTCATATACGTCGGTATGCACTGCTTGGAAAAAAACAAATTAAAAAAAAATCGCAGTCCGAGCGATATCTCGAGTAACTGTCACAGAAACAAGCTGCTTAAACTGGTGTAAATGATATTAACCATTAAAATATTGTTTCTATTTGAATTAGAACTCAAAATGTCTTTTTTTTTTTTTTTTTTTTTTTCGGATTTTTATTTTGCGCACTGTGCAAGAAGGCAATCGGCGGATGACTATTGCATTTAAATACGAGCAAACACTTAACTGCAGTCTATCGAGAATCGGCAGGAAATAAATCTAATTAAATTAAAAAACTCATCCGTTAACAAAATAACTGATTTGCACACCAACTCTAGCTAACATTTGAATCTTTATTGATTGCGTTGAATATTCGGCTGTCTCTAATCAAACAATTTTAATGGATATTCAAGTTTAATTTAAATTGAATCTTTAAAATAATTTCTTTCATTGAGTCACCTTGCTTAATGAGTAAATTTTCTTTATATTCACTTTGGTTCATTCGTCTAAAATTAAACGATAAGAAATAAATAAACATTTAAAGTATTTAACAAAAAACATTCACGCAACATCGTAATAACATATTGTATAACTGAATGAAACAAATATTTCATTTATACAGCCACTTTTTTCCTAGTTCTATACGGATTTTGTTGATCAAAATTATTTTCATAAAAAAAACTAATTAATCCTTTAACGCGCGACCATTTTCACAACTATATAGAAGAACAACTTCATATAGTGACCAAGGCCAAAAAAGTGACCCAGCCGGCTGTGTCAAAAAAGGACCTTCATTCTGTAGCACGCGATGGGCGATTCGATCGACCGCCATGTTACTGGTAGTTAACTCGAGAGATGGCAACGGGTGTACTTTTTCGGCTTTGGGACCAGTTAGCCATATTTTTTTGCGACTAGCAGTTGAAAGCTTAGTGATGTCACGGCTCGGTAACGGTGCGTTAAAGGGTTAAACATCAAACATTATTGCTTGGTTGGTCTAAAGAAGTACCTTTGCTTTCCTTCACGAGTTTTACAATTACATCAAGTTCTCAAAACAGGAGCCTGCTCTCTACTCCATGCTAAGGCTACTACTCCAGCTACTGTCCCATAAAAGCCCATGACGTCACAAACAGTAAGGAAAGTAAGGGGGTGAGAGGACTATCCCTTTTTAATCAGAGCTGTGGTTGAAACAATTCTTGCTCTGAGTGGGCTTTAATCATGATGGAAAACACAATTTTGCACCTCATTTCTCTATTCTTGCCATCTTTGATAGTGTTTTTTTTTTCTTTTCCTCGTAAAAGAGGGTGGACCAGTACCCAGCGTTCTCGATTCCTGCGCTGATTAAGCAGCCGTGTCGTGACCGAAACACTTTCCCTAAACACAGAGATAAACATGGGAGGAAAGAAAACTATCGTCATCCCGACGTTTCCTAGCAATATATTATGTTATATGCTATTAAGACGTTATTATGAGATTTTACCGAAAATTTAACACACACACACACCCACTGCTCGTGCAAATTAAAGAAACGTGTTTACCTTCAAAAAATCATTAAACATATCGGTAGGGTTCACAGTGTATTGAAAACTATTATTATTATTATTATTGCCTTTTGGTGTTATGGTTTTGTTTTCGAACGTTTAACTACTTGCCAAGGTCGTATATGTCTGGTTCGGGGTAGTCAACTGGAAGAAAAACTCTGAACGAGATCGAATTTTGCACAGCTAGTCTTTTGTTGTTGTTGTTGTTGTTGTTTTTTAAATACACTGGTTTCCAAAAATTAAGGAAAAATCACAAAAATAGCGATAACTCGCTCAAATATAAGCCAATCCGTATGAAATTTGAATATGTTGTCAAATAAATTTTCTGAGTAAAGCTGTAATATGCAAATTACTCGCGTTGCAACCAGAATAAATTAATTACTAGAAGCATAAAACTGCATCTTTAATATCAAGCTTGAAACGTTTGCTGTAAGGTAAGTAATCAGGGATAGCCAATTCGTAGCAATGACCTCCAGGCATCATTTGCCAGAAGAATTACGACGGAGAGCTATTGGGAGACTAAAGAAAAGACAAAGTCAGACACGTGGCCAGATGTCTAAATGTCAATCCGTCTGTGGTTCATAGACTTTGGCAACAATTTCTAACGACAGATTTGACATCCAGGAGGTTCAGCCAAGGACGGCCAACTGTTACGACCAGCGCCGATGCACATATTTGCCGTTATGTGCACGAAGGAATAGAACCGCAACTCCGGCTAAACTCAAATCCTCTCTTGCTGTAGCCACCGAAAGGTTGGGGCCAACTTCAACCGTGAGTAGTAGGCTCCACGAAGGTAATCTGTACGCGAGGCTTATGTGCGGCTTCATGACGGGGCAATAGGCGATGATTTCCTGCTTCAGGACGATAATGCTAAACTGCACAGGGCTCGCATTGTGGATGATTATCTTCAGCAGCAAACAATTCAGCGCATGGAGTGGCCAGCTCGATCGCCGGACCTGAATCCTATCGAGCATGTCTGGGATGTTTTAGCTGCTCTCAATCCTCCTGCTGCGACCCTTGCCACGCTTGCAACTGCCTTTCAAGAGCAATGGCTCTTCCTTCCAACAGAACTCATAGACAGCATAATTGACTGCATCATTCATCGCCGTTGGTGCTGTCTTGCTTCTAGAGGGGGGGGGGGGGTCATATTCCATATTGAAGGTACTTTTCCTATGCCAAACTGACACATACATTTTGTTGATTTTATACATATGCTAATCTCTATATTACCACAAGTGTCTGGTAATTTCTTTTCATGTTATTTTATAGATTACTATCTGTTATACACTGTGGGTGAGTTTCATTAAATTGAAGTCATTAAATTCTATATGTAACTTTTTGAGTAACTGTCATTTTTCTGATTTTTCCTTAATTAATGATAACCAGTGTATATGACTGATTTAGACGTTAATGAGGAATACCTTTTAGACTTTTTCCAGGTTCATATACGGACATTGGTGTTTTATACGTAACACTTTTAACACGAATTACGCAAGACTTTTTCTATAAATTTTGACACCTCCGCCTTCCGCTCTATCAGACTCTTTAACAAGTCCCGATATTTTCCTCATCTTCATAACGTAACAAGCTTAATTATTATGCTTATGAAAACTTTACTCCGTTTTAACTCACAAAATGTATTTACAGTGGAAGATTCCCTTCTTGAAATTACCATGCGGACCAGGCTAGCCCTGTAGCTTTATCAGTGTTGAAAAATATCAGCAGCATTCAATTTTTGTTAACCCTTTCATGCCATGCTTCCACAGCTGAGGACATAAAAATTACCTATACTATCGTGCATGGATGGATGCCTTCATTTGTGCACATTAAAGTAAAAACCAGTTTTCTCCGAACACTTAATAATCCGGAATATTTATTTATTTATTTTATTACAAATTTAATCTCTATTATTAAAAGAAAAAACATTATTCAACTCGAGAAATATTTTAATCGGCTCTGAAAGGACTAATTTACTCTGCTTATTAGAATGCTGCGTCAGTCTGAATTATTCTGGAATTCTGGATTTAGGTCTTTTATGTATAAATCTGCTGTAACAGCGGAAACGTTTCGACCTATACACAAGTGGTAGCAAGTGGCGTGAAAATTTGAAAATTCATAGTAATACGAGTGTGGCATCGTTGTTTATCCCTCCCTGTCACAGACAGTCACACTTGGTTACCACCCCCCTCTTCGAGCTTTACGTAATTTATGAAGGCCCCTTTATTTATTCAAAATTAGATATGGAGATGACTCTCCTCGCAAAAACACTGTGTATTAATGAGAATTAGGCCTGTTTCATCTGGCATAGCAATTGCAATCTTAGCTTAGATTCGTAGCTTCGTCTCGTGGGCATCTCTACTCGAGAATATATTGGTTACATACGGAAGCAGGGGATTACTAACTATCTAAGATTTTCTAATGTACGCAAATTTTTTTATATAATTGTATTTCCGTGATTTTTATGGTAAAACCCCAGTAAAGCATGCCTGCAAGCAAATTCAATATAATCAGCGTATTTCGAGACTCTCATTATGATCTCAAATGCACGAGCATTTCTTCTATTCTTAAAAATTCCATTTATTTTAAATTCACAGAAGGCGAACTTTTGTTGTAAACAATGTTTCAAAAAACTTCGAATCCGAAGGCTTGTTTTATGCGAATGACAACAAAAACAATTTCTCCGAAAACAAGAGAGTTCGGAAAACAAGAATGGCAATTATGTGTATAGAGCCTGTCCGAACATTTGGGTAGATAATGTTATTATCAGAGTAAATAGAGCGCTCAAAAAAGAGAATCTTCTAGAAAACGTAAATAAGTTAAGAGTGCAATTTATTCTCTTGTTCACAAATAAAGTTCAACAGGCCTTGATTTTACGAATTAAGAAATTCGCTAAGCAGTGCAAAACATGTAACTTAATCATCGTCAGTGGCTTACGTAGGTAAAGCAGCGCCCTCGGCACACACCAAAACTAATTTCTTAGTAAAAATGGCAACGATCACTTCGTTTGTAGGGTCATCCTTAAAATTTCTCTAGAATGGCTATTTATATTGGTTTCTGTCGTGAAGAGTTTATTATGTAAATTAAAAAATTATCATAGATTTAAATTCTAAGGGCAGATACACAAAAATATTTTAGTGCCTTATTGGCTTTTTTCAATATACTTTTTTATTATCATTATTGTCATTTTACTTTCTTAAAAATCCAACTTTCTGCAGTTCGAGAATTTTTTTCCGATACTAAACCTTATATTAATTTTTAAACTTATTTAGGGAGTACAAGTTTGTAGACAAATAAATTTACTTTTTATTATTTATTTTAATTTTGCGTGCGTAACACTGCACATAGATTTAAAAAAGAATCGAAGAAACACAATGTTATAAGATATTAACTATTCTATACAGTATAATTTTCGACGAAAGTATAAATAGCATAACTAGTATTAATGTCGTCATTTTAAAATTATTTAAACTAAATAGACTCTCAATTAAATTTACTATTTTGGAAACATCTTCCATTATTACCTGTAAAAAGAAGTCTATTTTTAAGAGAAAATTATTAACATGAAAGTATTCTATCACGTGCATTCCAAGTAATTACACTTCAAATAAATGGTTTTAATTGGTAGTTCGCGAACGGTAATGAGATCGTTACTGATGCTCAAAAACAACAATATGTCATTAAAGTTTTACTGGTAAAGTTCTTTAGTATTCGTTTCTTTCATTCCGATGGAATATTGTTATTCAAAGTTTACGGCAAAATTTATACTTTTTAAGTGCATTTAACATTAACATATAGTATTATTAAGTGACATTAAATAATAACGTTAAGTAAACATAAGTCATTCAAATGAACCCTTTCAGTGTAAAATCATGGAAATTAAAAAATGGAGATTTTTTTAAATTTAATTTTATTCTTTAATAACAATATTTGCAGTCGTTCCTTCTCAAAATTGTCTTAACTACCAGTATCACTTTTACACACTTAATGAGACCCTGGTTATCGTAATAACTTGGGTGCCGTACTATGCAGATAGCGGCCAAAAACTGAGGTTAGCCTAAATATACACGGGCTGTATATAGGTGCACAATTTTGATAAGTGCTCTTGGAACAAAAATGCTATAGTCAGGTCCGGCATTTAATGTAACACTACCATAACTATGTCTGGTATTTCTTTAAATAATAATCTACATTTGCATTTGACATTTATCGCTTAAAGTAACATATTCTATAATTAAGTTTACTGCTTTAAAATAAATTGAAACAATTATAAAATGCAATATTTTTTGTAAAGTTTATCTTTTACTCACTTGTCCTCATTCTATTTATCGGTTGACAATTAAAATAGAAGAAAAATGTATTCAATGAAATTAGTTGTAATTTTAATGTTAAAAAATAAGTGACTGTATAATTACAAACTAGTGTAAGGGGAACAAAGGGAAAAATCTTTTTGTACTTGTTTGATGATTCTTTATATTTTTCGCAAGGATTTGCTTGTTATCCCTCGCACGCAAATATAAATTATAATGATTGTAGCTTTCCGCAAAAGTCAATTAAAGCTTCTTTCTTCTTTCGTTTTTTTTTTCCAATTTCTTTTGTGAACTGTAACATTTCAAAAATGTATTTTTAAAAAAGGCAAGGTTCAGAATCAAAACTATGGATCTAAACGTGGTCACACATCCACAAGGAAAAACAACACGAAATTTTAATTGCATATGAAAACTATTTTATCTTTGTCATACGTTATGCAACAACCTTGATAGTATATAAAACCACTGATAAGGATGACTCTAATGTAAGGAAAGAAAACAAACTTGTAAGACAGAGAAATAACAACCAAAAAAGTTAGATTTAAAACAGAAGTGGAAGTCAATTTTTAAAGGAAGGTACAACACCCTAGACGACAACTCATGTCTCACAATAACTTATTATGTTGTTTTTCAAGTTTGTAACAATTCCTCATTCCCGGTTTTTGATGACATTTGCATTTTTATTTTATTAATTTATTTGGAATTTGTTAGCTTTTTGGGGTATTTTTGAGATTTTTGATGCATTATTTTGCATTTTATGATTTTTTTTTTTTTTTTTTTTTTTTTGGGGGGGGGGGAGGGGATTTTTTAAAAAGAAATGTAAGTTTAATATTTTGGGATTTTAGCATTTACCATTTTCCATTTTCAATTTTTTGTGAATATTTCTATCAGTTTCTTTTAATATATTTTATAGTTATATGTCAATATATAGTCAGATGCAAAAATATTTTTCTTTCTTCTTTATCTTTTTATTATCCTACTACATAGTTGCGCTGATCCCTGACTCACTCTCTAAAAATTCCGGGCTACCAATTGAAGATAAAACTTTTACCACCACTACTCCACGAAGATTAAAAAGTTCAAAAAGATTAAATGCACAAAAAAACCTAACACGATCTACACCGTTTATACGATCCTATTGAAATTTTTCATAATTATGCACAATAATATAGAAAACAATCTGCGCTACTTTAAAAATCTGAAAATCGACCCGTTCCCTCATTTTAAAGCGATTTTTCACTCTTTTCAGCTCCATTTTATTTCCGAGAATAAAAGAAAGTGAATCATTTGCGTAATAAAATTAGCTGTTTCAAGTGACAATGACGTCATACTGAAATCACAGTTATCAGGCTTTGAAGGGAAAATTACGATTCAATTCGTATAAAATAGTTTTTCCAGATAACATAGTTTAATTTTTTTTTCATTAAATGATCGTCTGTTTGAAGCATTGATATAAGAGGGGCTTTGTACACAAACGAAATCGTTTGAATGACAGATGTTTACGCGCGTTTCCAAAAGAGCATGAAATTCGATTTGGGTATATAATAAAAAGTGAATATGAAATTACTATTTCTTTTAAGAGGACGAAGATTAAATATATTAAGTGTAGACATATTTTAATCAAATGTTTTCTCTGGCAACCGTTGTAATTGCCTCCATAACGGGATTTGACTTCTAGTTTTAGCATATTTATTTTAAATACTAATATGTTACGTCTCATTTTCTGTAAATAAATATGTTTTAATGCAACAATGTGTATTTTTAGAAAGAAATTCTCTGTTGAGATTGAATTTTTTTGGGCATTTTTTATTAAGGGCATTTTTTGATATTTTTGTACATTTCTTAGATGCATTTTTATATTTTTTAGGTCATCAAAATCCAGGCTATAAATATTACTTTAGGACACTGTCCTAGTAAAACCTTATTAGTAAAGTAATTATTTCAATCATACTTGGTAAATTTTGATATATTTCATTTCAGAACAAACATTGCTCATATTAATGGGGAATAAATGTGAAAAGTCTTTATTAGGAAATATTTTCTTCGGATGTATTTACAGTGATGTCACTTTCCAAATAATTATGGAACTAGCAAATACATCATAACAATTGGTAAGAAGGCAAGTCTCTCTCTGGAATTTTCTATTTAGGGGGCCTCTGAGTTGAAATTTTTACTGCTGGCAGGTTAATTACCACAAACAACCAAATAGGGCCGACGCCTGATGCATCCCATCCATCTTCGTATCGAAATTGCGCCATTCGCATGCATTTCGATCGGCCATTAAACCTGAAATCTCCGAATTTCGAGCAACTTTAACGAAGTCCTTTTCCCCTCTCCCTGTATCGGACTCGTAAATTAGCGGATCGCTGATGGCGCAATGTTTTTTTCTCTTCCTCTTCTAATTGAATCTTCGGACT
Source organism: Cheiracanthium punctorium (assembly GCA_038373885.1). NCBI lineage: Eukaryota > Metazoa > Arthropoda > Arachnida > Araneae > Cheiracanthiidae > Cheiracanthium > Cheiracanthium punctorium. The sequence goes on along the minus strand of JAWZYV010009045.1, from coordinate 136,463 downwards.
GAGAAATCGAATTCGTCATTCCATCCACGCGACCTCCCATCTCTCGGAAAGATCCCATCGGTCTTTTTTTCTTTTTTTTTCTTAAGGAAGAGCCGATATTACGGTGCACCTCAGAAACAAGAACCAGCCGGGAAAGGTATAGGTGAGGTCACGGCGCGATCGCTTATCGACAAATCGAAATCACGCTTTTTCACACGCATTGGATCCTGGCCCACTCCCTCTCCAGAATTTAGTGAGTTTTTTTCTTCTTCTTCTAGTTTCTCACTTTACCAATCTGTTATTCCGACGAGAAACAAATGGAGGTTCGGTGAGTCTTGGTGTGTTTTGCACGACTCCTTATTCCCTGGTTCTGATGTCGCATATGCCTGCTGCATCTCAGTTACGGAACGGATACTGTTTTGAGCAAAAATATCTCTTTGACTGTAAGCAATAAGCCGCGCGACATTTTCAGCCTTCACTTAGTTCGTTACGAGGCTTGATTCATGTTGAAATAGAGGACTGTATTGAAATACCGAGGAATTTCGCTTAAAGTATTCAAATTTTACTTTGCGACTCCGTTTCACGTTTTCCTGAATTCTTGTACTATTGTGATTCGCAACCAACCCGGAGCAAAGAATATCCAGAGACAAGACGTAAAGAATTCAATACAAAAACATGCTATTTTCTTAAGCTTTTGAGCAAGCGTCTAAACAGTTGGAGAAAAAAAAAAAACGTGTGTGTGTACAAGTACAGCGAAAATTTGGATACCTATAAAAGACTGGAGATTCTTGCAAAATCGTAAGATTTTGGAGTATGAAAAGTATAAAACTTTTACACAGAATAGCCCAAGTTGACTGAAATTTAATGAACATCTTGAGAGATTATTCAAAGTATTGCATGCTATTCAATCTATTGTGAATTTTATCAATGAAATATTTCAATTTCTGGAATTATATCAAGTTTATACTTTGAAAGAAGTATTTCATAAAAGAAGAGCTTTTCTTAAACACGAAAATAGTTGCCTCCCCCCTTTTTCTTTTCTTGCCGTTGTACATTTCTGTTACATTGTTGTATTGTATCGTTGTATACGGTTTTTCTGGAGGAAGTTGTGACTTTGTGTAAAATATTAGAGTTTGTCAACTAAATCTCTGTACTTTCACCCGTTATCGTGGTATAAACAATGAAACGGGACATTCGCAATGATTTTCTTACTGCCTTAAAGAAGTACAAACAGATCGAGTGTGAGTGAAATGCATATACTTTCAGAGAGGTAATATTGTTTATGAATTTAATCAAACGTTACTTCCGAACTGATTCATCATGTATCTTGGCGGCGAAGACGGATTATTGATTAAGAGCAGTTGCGGCGAATTCTCATTGAGGAATGGATACTTTTATAAAGGTAAAATTTATCTCTTTCTTTTAAGTAATCATCATTAAAAGAAATAAAGTAATAACAATCCCACTTTTATATCGTTAATTAAAAGTTAACTAGCATTAAGTTTTAAGAAATCCCCCCCCCTTTTTTTAAGGATAAATATATTTTAATTTTTGGAAGAAAATCGCTTAATGCCACTACTTTTGGAGGTATCTTTAAAAATTAGAAGCTGCACAATAAAAATATTAATGAAATATAAAAATTATGTCTTTTACGTCATACCGCACACAATCCCAACTCCTTCCTTTCCTGTCCTTATTTCATTCGCTTATTGTGAAATTTCTGTCTCTCTATTATCTTTTACAATGTACAATAAGTTGAACTAAAAATATTTTGTTTCGAATTAATCGAAATTTTTTTGTAGATGATTGAATGTCTTTTTTCCAGCACTTTTATAAATATTTTTCTAAAATTTACAAGTATGCTCGAAATAAAATATGTCTTAGTTCAAATTATTTAACGTTATGATAATTCTGTGATAGAAAGTTCTGACTAATATAAAGCTTTTGAGCTTTTTGAAATTTCAAGTGAGCATCGCTATTAAATAAATAAATAATGAAATAATAAAAATAAAAAATAGAATAAATATTTTTAAAAATTATGTATAAAAACTCATTTTGAAGAAAAAAAAATAATTCATAAATTATAAGACTCTACTTTTTCAAATCTATTATAGCTTTATTGGTGCCTTCAAAACTATACGATATACTTTCATGAAAATTTATTTTTTTAAATTTTTTAAAAATTAATTTATTTCAAACAGATTAACTAAAATAAATTAATCATAGCCTGATTTAACCAAGAAAATTTTTATCATGACGAAACTTTACTAACTAGATAAATATTCAAACTGTTATAACAGAACCTCTTGATTTTTAACGCAGATCTTATTTACCTAGAGCCACTATAATAAAAAAATTAAAAATGAAATCTGTATTCATAACTGGATGGTTAAAAAATAAAAATATCCCTGGTTAATCTTGAGTAAAATAAATCTGAATGACATTGAAATCTCTTTAAAATTTACCTGCTCTAATTAATTCATGAAATCTTATTATCTTAGCACGAAAAACCAATAGAACTCATATTCAAACTTTTTATAACTTTGGTAGCAAATTTTGATTTCCAGCCAAATTAAATGCTTAATTGATTTGGAATAAGAAGCAAAAATTAAGCATGTACGCAAAAGAAGGGATTATGATAAAGTCATTGTGGAATGAAGTGACACATAACAACTTTCTAAAAGTATACGTGTGTCATGCAATTTATATTATGTTGGCGTCTTAGAACGAAACTGCAACTAGGTTCTGAAAAGGTACCGAAAAGTTCACTCGGCTCACTCGCTTTCGGAAGGATCACTTCCGAAAGCAGATATGTAATTGTCAAGGGACAAAATTACACTGTGAAGTAAAATCGAAATATATATATATATGCATGAGCTCAAGAGGATGATTAAATAAATAAATAAATAAGTCGAATGAAATGACACTAAATGGAAGTGTGGCGCCTGCTATCCATTCTCTCCACAACAGAGTATCCTGTTGGTGTGGACAAGCTATTGATCTGTCGACGAATCCCCCTTTTTTTATGAAAATTATTTTGCTCTTTTCCATTCTGGCAGAAGAAAACATAAGAAGAGGGTTTGTTGTTGTCGGCGAAAAAAGGGAGTTAAAAAGAAGGGTTAATGGCAGGGAGTGGACAACCACAGTTGACAGCTGACTGTGACACTGCGAGAGGCGGGGGTGAACGCTCGTCTTGGTCCCGTGATTCGGACGAGAGAAAAAGAGGGAGATAGGCAGAGAGAGAAAAAATTGCACGACCATCCTTTAATGGTTCTGCTCTGGCAGTTTTCTTGGCAAAAAATCCTTTTTGACTATCACACTTCCGCCCAGGTCAAGATGGATGCTTACCTGTTGTTGCAAGAGTGACGTGCAGCGAGTGTCCTCTCTCCAAGAAAGCGTGCATCCTCCCAGGCCACGGACGAGTTGGTATGCCTGCGCGTGAGTGTGGTCACCACCCGAATTCATCAATTCCTGGCATCTATCTAAGCACCCGTAAATCCTGGAACACTCTGACGAAAGCTCTTCGATGAGGGGATATTGGCCATTACGGTCTCGGTAAAAGTAAGCACCCGAAAGAGAGAACGGACGCTGAGTTTTATCTAGCAATCATTACGAGAGCATTTTCCCCAGCAAATACTAAGTAATTGCCAAGCACACTTAACCGAAATGTTTAAAATTCTTTTTTCTATTTATGTACACCCTAGTGCCGAGATAGTTTTCATTAAATTCTTAGGATGAAAAATGTAGTACTCGACGCTCCAATCATTTCCTGATATTTATTTATTTATTTTTGTATTTATTAAAACTTTTGATGCTCTGAATAAATCGAAAGATCTTTTTTTGCATTTTCATCTTATAAGATTCTTTACAAGTCCTTAAAATAGCCGCGTCAACGGCAGGTCCTTAAAAGTCTGCAGACAGAATATGTATGATTGCTACTTTTAACTTTTCGTTCAGATTATTAACTTAGCTAACACAAACAGAAGCATTTTAGAAATAGGTCAAGATGCATTTGAGGAAGAATTCTTTTTAAGAATTGTCATTGTAGGAAAAACTACAAAAGTATGAAATCCGTGGATTTTTTTTTTTTTTTTTACCCTAATACGAACTAGAAAAACATAAACTACCAGGGAAGTGAGAGAATTTAGCTAAAAAAAACGTCCTCAGCGATGATCATTACACACTGGTGTCCTCTAAACAATTTTGTTCCCCTTTTTTACTATCTCAGGATAGAACAGTTATATCCTTAGTAGTAACAAAGTCAGTATCCCAAATAGAACGGAGCTGTGCCAAGTCCTGCATTTCAGAGTTAACTTCTCCGCATAATTTTCTACAAAATGTAATACATGATAAATATTACCTTAAGTGGATTCGAAGAACGTGATGGAAGGACTTGAGTTTCTTCCTACATCACCAAACGGTGTTCGTAAGTTGGATGAGTTTTGGGCATATCTGTACATTGCTGTATATTTTCCTTCTGCAAAGGATGAGGTGACATTACAGATCAAGTCGCAAACTCACATGGAAGCATCCAGTGATATCCTTCAACTTCAGCATCGCAAATTCTGTGTGGACAGCTACAGTAATTCCTCCTTATATCGCGCTTTTTCTTTGCCTCCCCTCCCCCATTTTTCTGTGCATTTTGCTTCGCTATTTTACTTGAGAAAGCGTAGTACATTTGAAAAATGCAACGCCAATCACGTATGCGATATACAATTAATTAATTTTCCCTCACTGATCTTTGCTGAAAAGCAAGTTATGAGAGAAAAATTAAATCAAATGAGTGGATATTTTCTTCATAAGGAACATCAATTTAAAAAGGTTAAACTTCCATGTTTATTTTTTAAGTGGTTATTTTTCTATTACAGTACTTATATTATTAATTTTACTTTAAATACAAATGTAAAAGTATATTTCATTATTCCACCCACACCCCACCTGCCGGATATATCGCGCATTTTTCTTGTCTCCCTACAAGCGCGATATAGCGAGGAGCTACTATATTATCTTTTGATGCTTCATACCTACTTCTATGAAATTCCTTGCGCTTATTTATAATTCGACTTTAATTAGGAAATTGGCTACAATGCGTGAGTCTAACAGTATACAACTTTTAATTAACATTATTAATAAACTTAATATCGGTAATTTCGTTCCATTTCGATTACTTTAGACTGTTCTTAAGTACAATTACCGTGTAACAGGTAATGGACTTTTACAAATTAGTCTTTCGCTTGATTTCCTTTAATAAATAAATAAATTCCAATCTATTGAAATATACCTCAAACATTTACCAAAATTATTGTTTTAGTTTTCGGGATTATTTCTTTGAACTCGACGCGAAGCTAGAGGAAACTATTTTTTAAAGCTTGAGATTAGCAATGGCCAGTGGGATTATTCCCGGCGACTTTTAAAAGGTCTGTCTATCACCAAAATTGGCGTCCTGAAAAATTGACTTTTTTGTAAGCTAGAGCACAATGCTAGGGAATTTACCGTACCTAAAGCAGAACATGTTAAAATCGAAGACGTGCGTCGTAGAACAAACATCTCTGCTGCAGAAAAATTTTGGATAGAGGAAAAAGGCGGCGGGGGAGCTATACAAAAGAAATTTGGGTCGGCTGTTAGAAGAGTGCTAAAAATCATGGCCACTAACAACATCAAAGTGACCACTGAACTTTGTGAAGTCAGAAGCTTTGCTATTTTTGCCATCCCACTACCACAAAAATCTGTTTTCGGACGAACCCTTCCACGGCTCATTGGAAAAGTGGAGATGCTAATTCTATGTCGCAAATATCATTCCTCTCCTCCTGTCCCGTCTTGTCTACCTTGCAGCTTCACCCCCCAACCACCTCTGCTGACTTCTAAGACCGAGAAGTACTCCGTGCTAAATGAAAAAGGGGAACGGGAAGGGGGGGGGAAGACAAAAAGAAGCAGAATAAAAATCAAAACGCAGTAACTGCTCATCGGACCTGTCAAAGCATTCATGGTGAATAACAATCTGGAAAAGAAGAAACGCAAATAAGCCCCCTAGAGTTGGCATTATTTTATTATTATTTTATTTTATTTTATTTCCCGCACTTTGACGCTGCCCGCCCTCACAAGTAATGACACCATCGGACCGCTGCTGCTGCTACTACCAGACTTACGCGGCTGAAGATTTCACAGAATCTCACGGCACGTCTCCGACCGAGGGGGTGGTCCGATGTAATTTCTGATGATTTTTTTCTTCTCTCTCTTTCCGCCATTCCACTCTTGTATATAGTTATTATTTCGCTCCACCGTCGGGTTTTCTGAGAAATAGAAAATTCGCATTTCGGATCGGCAGAGGGGGTTTTCATTGTGGAGAAGGACCTGTTTATAGTCCTGTAATTTTTCTCAGCCTAATTTCGAAGATTAAAAAGAAAAGAAAGAATATACGCGAGAAAAACGAAGAGACAGTGTTCGTACCCGATGGCGCCATGCTTCCTCCGGATAGGTGATTTCTTCAGCGAAGAATTTTTATATTATAGGCATTTTCTTGTCCGAAATTAGATGCTTTGCACCGAAAACCAGCAATGTGGCTCTGATTCGATTATGGCTTGAATGCTGCTAAATAGCTGAGTTCAAATCCAGTTTCAGTCGCGCCTTCGTCTGAAAGGGATTAGGCTTGGCACGGCAACATGAAAGGGGGATCCATATGCAAAAAAAAGTGTGACTACGCTTGTAAGTAAAGCGGAATGGTTTGTGCATAATTGCATGGGATGGGCGGGCGTTCATTCGAGGGATACTTCATAAAATATGTAATAATTTTTATTTTGTTTGTTTAATTGGAGTTAATGTGAAAGTATAATAGCAGTAGAAACGAGGCATCCAGAGTTTTTTAAAGAGTGTTGGGGATTTAAAGTACTGAATGAGACAGCCTCTGTGAACCCCAGGACGTGGGTGTAGGTTCCTATTTATTCGTGGCCCAAGCCCTTCCAAAAATCTAAGAGCTTCTCCAATGAACATTTACTTTATATGTTTGAAATATAGGGTAACGCCCCTCCTCCCAATAATTTTGAAAACTTAACGCTTAGGCATCTAAATTAGCTGTTATTCTTATCAGGTTTTTTTGGTACTTTTCTTTATTTGGTACTTATCAGGTTTTAAAAAACTTTGACATGAAATACCTTGAGCCAGTTTTTCTCTTTCAAAAACAGAGCTTTTTAATTTTGCACATTATTGCAAGGGCAAAGCTTTTCTCACTATAACTACAAGAAATAACTATTAAGTGTAATTACAGGGGCCCTATAAAAGAATCGATTTCATCTTTTTTACAAAAAATTAATTTTGTGGTTGTGTGACAGTATTATAACAGAAAAAGATTTGACACATTTAAAAATATTTTTCAGTTCATTCGTCTATGGCCAATGGTATCAAAAACAGAGGCAAATTATGGATTTTGGTGGTTCAGTAATTTAACACTACAGTTGCAACTGTTTATCTTTTTCTAGTAGTCGAAACTTTTCTTCCGATATTTTTGAGCATCCAAAGTCATCTTCCTTTACAACATAATTCAAAGGTTAGGTGAAAGATGAAAGGATCAATGTCAATTTCGTACATAAAAACTGCTCTCTTCCTGAAAATGGTGATCTCTGTACGTGATCGAACTAAAAATGTCTTCCCTCTCTGGGATTTATATAACAAATATTACGAGTCTTCGGAAACAAATACGTGTTGCCAACATATTGATCAGAAATCATCCACTGTTGTTGTAAACCTTTCAAACTGAGTAATTTCGATGAAAGCGTTCATCGTTTAAAAAAGGAAAATCCGGTTGGATGTTACTCCTGCTTGCGACACTCTATTGATCTGCCAATTAAAAATTTCCCCCCGATCTCTTTTTTAAAGCTTTTTACACAGAGGATGAACCGAAATAAAACTAAATAAAGATACGAACACGCTAAAAGATGGTGGTCCAAAGTCGTAAAATAATTGTAAAAGGATGTTTTAGAAGCTTCTTGAAATGGCATACAAGATTCTTGCAACTGATTTACAAATGTCTTCTCGGTTCTTGGAATTTCTTGCACAATTCTGATACAGATTAAAGTAGGATGAAAGATTGCTTCAGAGTTTATTTTTCCACGAAATTTTTTAAACATTTAGCAATAAATAATAAATTAAAAAAATAAAGTCTGGAAAAAATACGAAAAAAAAATTAGTTGTATGTCATCTGGGCCTGAACTCTCAGGGGTTAAAAGAGGTTTGTGCAATAACTGAAGCTTATATATGAATGCTCTCCGTTGACAATAGTGTATGTAATATATGACGACGACAGCTGGCTGTGCCCGGGCACAGCCAGCTGTCGTCAAAAAAGGGGTCTCTATAACTACAAGAAATAACTACTAAGTGTAATCTGTGACACGCGATAAACGTTTCGATCGTCCGCCATCTTGCTGGTAGTTAAGTCGAGCGATGGCAACGGCTGCCCTTTTTTCAGCATTGGGAAAGGGTTGCGCCCCAAAGGTTTAATGTGTCTATATCACTAAAAAGAATGTCCAATTTTCCCTTGTCTCCTTGCTCGGGTCAAATCCTAAATGACAAACAGTGGTCGTGTGTGCGTATGAACTTATGAACATGACATGTGCTGTCCGTTACGGTGAGTGCCCGCAGGAAAAGATGGCAGTTGCTATTTTAATTTGTGCAAGTGGAGCGAAACTGACCGAGAACTTGCTTACTTTGCTCCGAGTGGTTTCCGGACATCTTGAGGAACAACAAGAAACAAATATCCGAGTTTTTGCAATGTGTGCATACTCCAAGAATCAGGAAAAGATGCGACTGTCGAAAACCAATCTCATTTAAATCATTAATAAGTGGGCGGATATTCTTATTTTAATATGCTTAAGTTGGTGTGAAGTAAAACCTACGGAAGTAATATCTATTATGAAATATTTTCATTTTACTCCACTGAATAATATCAATTATTTTTAAATTGAATAATGACAGTAAAGAAGCTTAGCTGATCAGTCCAGTAAGGATCTGAATAATCACAAATCTGTCAACTATGACAGTTTTAATTCACAAAAACGCAGTCTTATTTCTTAATCTACTTGCCATTAGTCTAAATCATAGGTTCCCAACGTGGGCGATAACGCCCCCCTGTGGGCGTTTGAGGCTTTCAGGGGGGCGGTAAAAGACCCAGAGAAAATTAGGAGGCGTTGATATGGCACGGAGGGGCTTGGGAAGATTAACCAAATATAGTCTAAAAAAGACTTAAAAATCACTCTGATAATTCATTTCTATCGTATCACGTGTGCGAAAATTCACATATTTCGATACGAGACTTCGCTGTTGAGAGAAAGAGATACCTCTCTAATACACCTCTCTAAAACTTTTATTCCTCTTTAAATGAAGAAGAGATTCAGTAGAGTTTCAATTCCAACAATATTCTATCTATTAGTATTTTTTTTTTTTAATTCTTGTTTTCACCATGCATTATGTACGCTCTTATTTCTCTGGGAGTGGGAGGGGGGGACAGTATTGAAATATTCACTAGAAAAGGGGTGCCAGTTCAAAAAAGGTTGGGATGGTCTAAATGGATTGTGCGTGTATATATAATAACTTACATATATGTACGCAATACATGCGTATATTGAGACGTCTCTCAAAAACTCTTCAAATAAATTTAGAGATATTCAAATTGATTTTTTCATCAAAATCTGCATACCAATTTTTCCGGGATTACTGCCTTTTATTCTGTAACAAAGGTGTAAAAAAAAAGAAAGCAATTAACGTAAACATTATGAAAATTGGACGTTCTAAGTGGTCCCAAGTCCCAACCTGTATTTACGTAAAGTTTTGGAGGAAATCGCGGAAAACTAAGAATATCTAAGTCGACAGACGCGACCTGGGTTTGAACCAGGCACCTTCCAGTTCAGAGCGCTATGCGCTCGGCCATTGGTGGGGCTAATGTAGATTACGTTTCATAAAAACCTTTACTTTTTTGTGATTTTGTGTGTGTGTTAAGATAAAAAGAATAAATTTTAAGTGGATATGCTTTCGAAATGTAAACTTTCTCTCGAACTGTGGGTCTCGATCTCTCAATTATTCCGCTCGAGCAACTCCTGAGTTTTCTAATCCGAACCCCTCACACTCTCAAACAGAAATCAAACTTGTGTTGCTTTTTATTCTGTCAATGGGATTTTCCCCTTTCAGGTACAATAGGCCAGCAGACTTACTGACTCCGCTGTCAGTATTTATGTATACATCACTCAAGTAACAATATGCTCTATCCGAACTAGAACGGGGAGGGAGATTCTACTATTTTTTCCCTACCACGATGAACTATTTTCCCTCTGTAGTACAGTGAAATCTCCGTAAGATGGACACCTGCGATTCTCTCAAAAAGTGTTCAGCTTATAAGAGTCCATAACACGTGACTTGTCCATAATATTTCTATATTATGGACACGTTCCGTTCCCCCAAAAGTGTCCAACTTAAGGAAGTGTCCAACCTAGGAGGTTCCACTGTACTATTTACATATGTACATTGCAGCAAAATAATCGGGGAGTCATAATTTTTCAAGCAGTTGTTTAATATATACGCTTAATGTTGGGATTGATTAAAACTCTTCAGAAAAGTCCACAATGTCACTAATTCACGTCATTTGTTTATTATCCAAAGGAGCCAGTATTAACGCAAGTACATAATTATAAGTGCCAAACACTACTACAGCAGCAAATGTCGGTTCATCTCATCATACACCGAAAAATAACTTTGACTACATCATGAAATTTATAAAAGCTGTCATTTTGCGTTGCACAGTTCAGATGAAAAATACCGCTCTCGTTGCTCATAATGAAAAGTCTAGGCACATAAATTAAAATAAACTAATTGCATTAGGAACTCGAAAAAAATTCAGGATGATTCTTTATAAGCTACAATTAATACTGAAATTTGAAAAAAGAAAAAAAAAAAAACACTGCTTTTCATGAAGTTTTCAGAAAAAGTTCTTAACTCTTTAACGCGCAGTGTTCTCGCTCTGGGAACACCAAACTCTGACGTTTTCACTGTTGCCAATTACGAGGAATAGATTTTATTTCTATAAAAATAGTTTCGGGTGACATAGCTCCACAAGAATCCTTTACTTTTTAAGCACGTCCTTTCCCGTAAAAAAAAAAAATTGTCACGATTATTTTTAACAGCACTGACATCTGCTGAAAAATGGAAGAATGCGAGAACAGCTGGATAGATGGCCCAATGCTGAAAAAAGAGCAGCCGTTGCCATCGCTCGACTTAACTACCAGCAAGATGGCGGACGATCGAAACGTTCATCGCGTGCCACAGATCTTGTACATGTATCATGTATCATACACGTGCCACATGTATCATCTTCAAAATATATTTTCCAAATATTGTTAAATGTTTTTTGCTCATTGCTTTATAAATTAAAATAAGACATGCTTTTCACTATTGGAACGCTTAGATGTACGTGAGGAAAAGAAAAGAAGAGATAAAATATTTTACGCTTTCTGAATTTTTTTTAATTTCTTAATCATATATTTAACTCTTTTATAATTGTTTAAAGCTTTTTTAATGTTATTTTCATTTCCATAGTTATAATAATTAGTGTAAAATATAGTTTCGATTGTCACAACACTAACAGATTTTAATACTTTATAAAATCGAAGAAATAAAGTTTATGATTTCAAAAATATCAGTGCTGTTTCAGACGACAGACGAATATCAGACAACAGAATCAAGCTAAAAATGTATAACAAATGTAAAATATTTTCAATAATTTTTAAATGTTTTTTGCTCATGCGCTGTAAATTGAAATACAAGTATTAGAGTACATTAAGACACCATTAAAATGATTTTAAAATATATCAATGCGTGAAGAAACTTAAACTCAACTTTTTTATAAACACTATAAATAATCTCCCCCTTCCTTCTGTACAAAACGCTTTTGTGTAACGTATCTTTAATTCACAGGATCATACACACCTTCTTTTATCCCTAGAGTAGGGATTAGATGAATGTCAAGAGAGAAAACAGGGAGAACATTCCCACTTCTTCGCATAAACGCATAAATCACAATCACACAATAGTCTCACCTTTTTGCTGCCACGTTTATGAGGATATGATGGAGGACTGCCATGTTTGGCATTTTTCGCTCGTTTAAAGTGACTTTTAAAACAATTCCCAACGATCAAGTGAAATCTCTCTTGCTTTGAAATAAACTTCAAATTTGAAAAAATATATATCGCGATGTACGTAGAAATAAGAGTTTGAGACCATTTTCCTTGTACATTTTCTAATTAGAGCAGGGGGAAATGAGTTGGAAGTTGGGAAATTGGAGGGGAGTTAAAATATTTTATTATGTTCTAAAACTTTTTTTTGAGTAATCGTAATAATATATATTTTATTACATATAATTCCATTTCATTTTTCGATTTTACCTTTGTTTGGATTTTCTGTTTATTGGATATTTACTTATGCCTTTTTTCGATACGATTTTATGTTTATTGAATACATTGGACTATATACCATAACTGCTGTTGAATGATTCCTTGATTCGTAAGTTTAGCTATTTTACCATATACATATGTAACTCTTGTATCTTCTGTTCAATTTTTTTCATGCGGGTTTGTCTTATTTGCAGTATATACTTCTTTGTGTTTTACTTATTAGTTATATATATATATATATATATATATATATATATATATATATATATATATATATATATATATATATATATATATATATGTATGTATATATATATATATATATATATGTATATATATATATATATATATATATATTACTTTTGATGGTTTTAAAAAATCATCAAAAGTACAAAGTGGAGGTACATATATATATATATATATATAGATAGATAGATAGATAGATAGATAGATAGATAGATAATTACAATTATTTGTTAAGGGTTTTAAAATTTAATATAAGGAACAAGTATGTGTTTTTAAGAAAAAGAAACACAAAAAATATATTACGTTTATGGTATTTAGACTTTTAAATATATGTCCCCCCCCCCTAAAAAAAACGGTATAAAAGTATTTTGTAATAAAACAAAACTGTTACTGTAAACCACTTGTATTCTTTTATCATCAATAAAAACATACGCTTACAAAGATGGCTCATTATTCAAGACTATACTTACCAATTTAAAATACCTTTTTAACAAGAAATAATAATTTCCCAATTGTTTAATTTGAATTATGCATTATTCAGACGTACTGTTTATATTTTCACAAAGTCTTAATACGAACCAAAATAAACCCCCAAGTGAGAAGGGGGGGGGGGAGACAATGCTTCCTTTTTTTTTTTTAAGCTTTGCTTTTTAAGTTTATAACAAGTTTTATTCTAGATGTTTTCCTCTCCTTACTTATTATATTTATTTTCAAGTCAGTCAACCGAAAACGATTTTCCATTTCCGCTTCGCTCTTTCGAAAGTTGTGAACAGCCGCTTTCGATAAAATTACTCATGAGGCTCCTTCTGAATTTTTATTTTACTAGGCGACACACACACACTCTTTTTTAACTTTCTCTAATTGTAAATTATTTTTACAAGAAAACTGGTTAGAATGAATGAATCATGCAAAATGAAATGACGCATTATCTTCAAATAAAAGGAAATAATATTGATTTTTATTTTTTAATTTTTTAAAAATAAGATGAAATAAATCTTTTACATCATGCTTTGGCTAAGTGTGATATGCGCGTGTACATGTGCTCGTGTGTGGGGGTGTATTGTCAGATATGACAATACTCTTTATTTGTTTATCTTTTCTTTTCTTTTCACCAGAGGATCATTAATTTCAAACCTCGGAAGTACATGAAATTTTTTGAGTTTCATTTTTCAAATGTTTTATATTTAGAGTTCTGTATTTTTATTTGTTTTTTCATTATGCAGAATTCTTACTAGATCTCATATTTTTATATTGATACTATCTTCTTTCCATTGTTGTTCTTATTATTTATTGAAAAGATTTATAAGCTTTTAAAATGCTTAGAATCATACTTGTATGATATACGATTTTTTCCCCTCCAGTTTCGGCTCTTAAAGTAACAGAATATTTCGAAAAAATAACGTGATTTTGGTATGTAATTACGCAGACAGACACACACACACACACACACAAAGACCGTGTCAAGCACTTAAAAATTCTTTGTCTCTTTACAAGTTCTAATCCCGAAATAAATTATTAACTTTTAATTATGAACTTGCTTAAGAAACTTTTAGGAAAAATTCTTAAAAATCGAAAATTTTGCAGAATGTGACACCCCTTGAAAAATGTTGCTTTGCAATTCCATTTTAATTTTTTTTTTTTCTGAATGTTTCATAAAAAACACCGCCTTCTTTATTTATTTTAGTATATTATGAAAATTGATTCTGAATTTCATTGAGTCTCTCGTGAAATTAATTTATCTTAATTTGTGTACCAAGACCATGAAAGCGTAACTTAAAAACTCATGGGGCAGTTTCCCAGGGCTTTTACACATAAAGAGGTTTGAAATTCTATTTTTTTTTAATCAATGAATGTGCTTTATTAACATAAGTATGCATGCTAGGATTTAAAAAAAAAAAAAAAAAACTCATAAAGAAGTTCCGTATTAAGCTACTCACATTGGTACTAAGATTCGAAAATTGTCATGCAACAGTATCTTTGACGTCATGTGGCAATTTCCGCAATGTGGACGTAAATTTCGAAGTAAATCGGCGCCAGGTTCCGCGCCAAGCAAATTTTTCTAGCCTGCAACCCCTTTTTTTATTGTGGCGTACGCATACAAGGATCGCGGAGTTTTCAAAAGGCGATAAATGACTGCCGAATGGAGTCGAATCGCTGTCAAAGAACACGAAAAGAGGGCCCCTCCACAAAAGATGCGCACTCCAGATTCCCCTTCATTATGTGCCGTACTCGGCCGGGGCACACAATGGAGATGGGGCTTCACTGCCGAGCGGAATGCCCCGGAATAAAACGCATGATATTTTTCACTTTGTTGCCAGCTCCGCTGACACCTCCGATGAAGCTGTCGGTGCTTCTGACACCGGAATTTGCGAGAAAGCAGGGGAAACTGATAGCTTTTGGGCCGGGAGAGAAAAAATAAGTCAGCAAATGAGCGATTTCATACTAGACTTGAGATCTTTTCTCGAGACACGCTCTTACTACAAAGAGGTGCGATTATCCGACGCAACTGCGAAAAAGGGATACGATTTCCTAGAAAAATTATGAGCACCTCTAAAAAGTTTTCTATTGAATAAGTGTGTAAAATAAGCTTCAGAGGGTTTCTTTTTAGCCCCCCTCCTCTAAATTATCAATCACCTCACTTCCACCTCTACTAAAGCAGAACATTTTTAAAGAAAAAACACCTTTAAACCTTTGAGGCGCAACCTAGAGATGAGACGGGCTCAGCCCGAGCCCGAAAGCCCGAGCCCAAGCCCGGGCCCGACTCGGGCTCGGGCTCTGTAATTCACGGTTGC
Source organism: Cheiracanthium punctorium (assembly GCA_038373885.1). Lineage (NCBI taxonomy): Eukaryota > Metazoa > Arthropoda > Arachnida > Araneae > Cheiracanthiidae > Cheiracanthium > Cheiracanthium punctorium. The sequence goes on along the minus strand of JAWZYV010009045.1, from coordinate 121,018 downwards.
GTTCGGGCTCGTGAAAAATTTCTCCTTTGTTGAACATACTCCTTGAAACAGATTTTAAAAAGTGATTCATGGGATAAATAGACGTACTTATTTCAAAAAATAGCGGCACGGGGGACTAGAAGGTGTGTGAAGCTCCAAAAATTATTGTATCCTATTCATGAAGTAGTTAATTTTATTTGTCTTTAGCTGAAATTTCGGGCTCGGGCTCCAACTTTAATAATATTGCTCGGGCTCGGGCGGGCTCGGATTAAAAGTCTTCGGGCTCGGGCTTCAAAAAATGAGCCCGAACTCATCTCTAGCGTAACCCTTTCCCAATGCTGAAAAAAGGGCAGCCGTTGCCATCGCTCCACTTAACTACCAGCAAGATGGCGGACGATCGAAACGTTCAACGCGTGCCACAGATATAGCCCTGAACAAAACCATGAAAGTTCTACACTTCGGAAAAGCAGTGATACACTATATCTTCATCTGAAACATCCCTCCATACTGAAAACAAAATCTTTTGCTTCTATTATCTAAGGAAACGGGCATCGAAAGTCCTGTTTACAGCTTAATAATACTATCTATTCATTTTATTATTAATTTTAGAAGCTGCTGAAATATTTATCATAAGAATTTTAAAATTCGAGATATTTTTGTGATGAATGTCTCCGCATTACCTTAATTATTTTTAATACAGTCAGCACATAAATTTAGAACTTTATAAACCGAATTCTTGGACAGTAGCACATTTACTTATCCCAGATTTCTTGCAATTGTAAAAATAAAAATTTGCATAAGCACAACTAATTTTACTTCGCATTCATTAAATATTGTGTATCATCGATAAATTTAAAAAACAAGATATATCTCTGTCACATAGTTATTCTTAAAAAAAGAAAGAAAAAAACTTAAAAGTGTAAGACCCTATCCTAAAAAGAGAAATTTTGGAGACATTTTTCTTCTTCTTCGACCGTGAGAAAATGCCATCCTTTTCCGCTATCGATCTACTCATTTCTGATAAATGCCAAAATTCCTACAGAACTGTACTAATAAGTGTCTTTTTCCCATTAAATCATCGAAAGAGATCCTAAATAATCCAGGGGGGAAAACATGTAAATAGAGATTTTAAACAGAGTGAACTATTCCAATTTCCTTCTGGAGCAGCGACTTCCATATGCGCTTTTTCTTAGTCTTCCTGCCCTACTCTGAGAGACGGGCTGCGGATCGTATTTATAGCATTTGATTTAGGATTTGCGTAACCGCGGGAAGGGGGAAGGAATAAAACAAGAGACCCCTTGTTCTGGAGGACTGCTACATACAACCATCTGTTCCCTCGAATCAGATCAAGTGGAAAAGAACTTTGCCTTCATTTTTTGGCTTCGCTATGGGATGTCTTCGCGATTAGCCAGCTGAGCATTTAATGTCTGCTATTTCGTGTGCGCGAGTTGGAGGATTTTGTTCTACGTTTGGCAGCAGAATAATTCTCGAGTCTCATTCTTGCCTATGATAAAACATCAGCTGATCCGTCTGCGTGTGGATAATAGTGTCAAACGTGTTTGGCTAGCACTTTCGTCAAGCAGCAAAAGCAAGAAGGATATATATATATATATATATATATATATTTCATTTAAATTCGAAAAATATTGTGATTTATCGTACGTCATAAGAGGAAAATTGATGCTGCAAAATGGTTAAAACATTTTTAATTTTGATGATTGGAAATTTTAGAATGAGAAATTAATTGAGGGGATCTATCGAATAAATGGTGCACATTTCACTTCCTCCCCCCCCCCCCTTTTCCCTGTCTTTTTAATCAAAGGTTTTTTTATAAGTGTTAAAATATACTCGTCTGTGAGCAACTGCTATTTTTTCTCTAAAACTGGGATGGTCCGTAAGTTCAAATTTATTTGTCTTTTATGGATCCTCAACGTAAAAGTATTCAAATGCATCTCCACCCACGACAGAAATATAATTCGTCCGTTTCTACTCCATCCTTTCATTTGTATGTCATGGTGCTAAAAAAAGGGATAAAAGATGCTTCGAAATGGCTTACGAAAACCGTACATCAACTCAAAAGTATGTTTTTTTCTTCTTTAATTTAAGAATTTTAGAGAGTGTAATTCAAAGTGCATGATGTTCAAGCATTTAAGTAACGTATTTTTTTAAAAATAAATATTATATTACTTTGATATCAACATAGTACATAAAAGAAGACGGTGGTTTAGCATTTAATTTCATTTCGCCGAGTTAAATCATGAAATACATACTTTTTCCAAAGAAAATTATCTGCTAGATTCTTTGGCCCACTCTGCCATAAAATGAATGTTTAGATATTTTTTTATTCTTCTTTGAGCGAATTCGAAACATAAATAGCTTAAAATGAAGGTACTCGACATGAATAGACTCTTTGGAGTGTCACTCTCAATGATGACAACAAGGAGGTGGGGTGGTTGTGAATATGCGCCACCGAATCACGTGACAAGGGGAGCTTGCCAATCCCCTCCCCTCTATCTGGACTCCCCCTTTCCGAACTGAATAAACGAAATTTGAAAAGAGTCAGTTGTGCACTCTGCTACGAAGGACATAGGTAGAGGGACTGTATACATTCACACAACACCACCGACAATGATCTCGGAGTACATTATATAGAAGAGGAGTTGATAAGGAGAGTCTGCTCTCACCCGAATATGCCCAGTTATTTGGATACGGGGCACAGGTCCATCATGAGGCCGATGGATTTAACTACGACTTACAGATACAACACGTCAGTGGTGGAGTACTATGCTTGTAAGAGTAAGTTTCAATTAATTAAATTTGCAGTTAATTGAGGGGAAATTAAACCGTGATCTCTTATAAACCTAGTTTTATGTAGCATTGCCGCTAGATACGGTACATAAGTGCAAGTCGAATTGTCTGATTTTAGCTTTCAAAAGCGATTGCGATAAATCTTATATATATATATATATATATATATATATATATATATATAATATATATATATATATATATATATATATATATATATGCGGTGGCGCCTGATGATAGAGCACACCATTTCAATATTAATTCCATTATCCGACTATTTCTGATTACATGTGATTAGGCTTAAAAGCACACCAGTTCTAATTTGGCGCTTTATATTCAATTTTTTCCACTCTTTCATTGCCTTAAAAGGCTATATTTAAACACTTATCCGGAATAAGCTCGTTAATTGGCACCATGTGCTATCTACTTTTTTACTTTTTTATATTTTTTTCACTTTATCATTGGATTATCTTGGGATTTCACTTTACGTAAGTAAGCTATTATATATTATATATATATATACATATATATATATATATATATATATATATATATACAGATAATTTCAAACGATGTATCGTTTATCTGTAAAACAAGATCAAGAATTTTATTTGTATTCGAATACTTCTCTGAAATCGTGTGTTATATACAATTTTAAAAAGTCATTTTTAATATCTAAAATAATGGATCGTTTTCTTTATAACCATATCTGAACAATGTAAATTTTAATAATTTCCCCGTTATAATAATTTTGGAGTCTGAACTGCAACAATGCGACGAAAAAGAACGAAATTATGATCATTTGTGTACAGTAAAAAAAAAAAAAAAAAAAAAAAAAAAAAAAATTTTCCCCTTCTTTTTCTCCTTTTCGTGATAAATTTTTAGAGCAAAGGAAAGTTCATTTTTATTTCATTACGGCTTCATTATAACAATATATTTCTCATTAATTTAAACAAAATTAAGGAAAAACGTAGAAAAACAGATTAATTTTTTCTTCAGACCTACAACCAGCAAAAAATCTGTATATATTTTAAGTCTTTCAGTTTAGAAATAGTCTCAGTTTAAAAGATTTTTTTTTTTAATTTTAGTCAATGAAAATTCCTCAAAACTCTATCTTTTGCTGAGGAATAAAATATTTTTAAGAATTTCACATAAACAGACAGGAAATCAACTACGGTTAGCAATTTTAATCCAACCCTCTCACAACAATCAATGTACATATAAGATTTTCTTCTTCTTCTTCTTTTCACGGAAGATGAAGTTATAAAGAAAACAAAGCGGAGTCGCGTCAAAAACAAGCAATATCACACTCATTTTTTCTCGTGGGAAAAACGTTTAATTTCCTTTCTCGCTTAAAATACATTAAGAACTCGACAACAGACGAACTATTTAGTTTAAAATAAACAATAAAAAAAAACTATATTGTGCATTTCCAACAAGTTATTACTCACTGAGATTCACATCCCACACACACTTTTTTCTTTCACCTTTTATTCGCGAATATACGACTTCTAAGAACAAAAAAGGAGAAAAAAATAAAAACATCTTCCTGTTTATTAGCTGTCTAAAAGAATTAAAGAAAAACTGAATGCCGAAATCAAGTTCAATTTAGAAGCTAAACAATCAGCGTTTTTAAGCTTGTTATAATTTTAATCATGCCTCACTGAACGAATAAACGAATAACATGCCGATTAATAAGAAAACTATGAATGAATAACTATCAAGACCTATTAAATTGTCTTATGAACTCATTTAGAAATATTCATCATGCATGGATATATGTCTTGAAATTCACTGGCATAAAAAAAAATAATGGAATTCTGCAAGTTTTGCTATTCGCTACCTTTTTCTTTTTACAGCAACAACAACAACAACAACAAAAAAGATTTATTGATTTAATTGTAACACTTTATTTAATCATGAGCTCTAGAAATGATAAGAAAACTACTTCTATGTGTTAAAACTAACAGATAATAATCCATAGGAAAAATAATACTTTATTAGTTTTTTATGAGGTTTTATGAAAAAAAAAATTATTAACTAGCTAAATTCAAACAATAATTAATCACCTATAAATGAGTATTCATGCATCACCTATTTTCAGAAATACAGGGACGCTGCAATATTTATGTTAATTGTTACGTGTACCATTAATGGCACTTTAAAAAAGGAATATTTTATTTTATTCTACTTTTCATTTCATGCATTATGCGTTTTTTAAGTGAAAATATTTTTTTTCCCTATCAACGGGTTATTTTTTTTTTTTCTGTATTAAAGAATATCTTCTAAAATGCCATCGGAATCACCATAATTTCGACCACAATAGTGTCTTTATTTTATTTGTAATTCATTTTATTTTAATATATATTTCTTTATACACTCACAAAAACATAAATAGTAAACTTTTTGAATTTTGCCATTTTTTATCAAAATAAAGATTTAAAATGAGACATTTAAATTTGTAATCAAAGATATTTTGGTTATAAATTTTAAAATATTTATTCGTGGTGGAAATAGGTTGCCATCCATAAGTGACTATGCATATGTTCGTAAGGAAATAAAAGATAGTTTGTTCGTAAAACTAAATTTTTACTCTATACTTTTTTAAAAGTACAATTTGCTATCTTTTAAGCAGCACCTATTTTCGTACTCATAAAGTCTATGACTTTTTTCGGCAAAAAACTGAACCAAGGGCACTTTCATATCAGCATAAATATCGAAACATTTAAAGACCATTCAAGATATCTTCCGTAGAACTAACTATAAGTAAGGCGAGGATATGACAACATCCTAACTGAGCCTGTCAATAGTTTTTTCTAAATAAGCAAAGACGCGGACATTATTTTTAGTTAACATTTGAACTGGTTTTTATTGTTAGTCTCCTTGTTATGTTTCATCAGTATTTGAATGTGTGCAATCAAATGGATCGTTTTGATTTCATGATAAAATCAGAAAATTTTTCTTACTAAATTAATAACATTACCTTCTGTTGCTGAATATCACATCTGAATCTGTTAGTTGATTGTGCTTGCTTTCCCGATACATTTGTTTGAGATAAATTATTTTTAGGGGCAATAATTTTGTTTGCCTGCGATGGACTCTTTTTTTTTTTTTTTCTTTTTACTTTCATGATTGTTAAGAAACCAGTACCTTATATTTCTCTAGCTTCCAAATATTTCAGGGAGGAATCAGTTTATTTATGCTTAGTTGAATGGCAATTCGTTTAATGAAACGTACCAACTATAAATGAATTATTAATCAAGATTTTTCAAGTAACCATGTTGTTTCAAGAGTTTTCTTTCAATGCAGACGTCTTGAAATAAAATAAAAAAACATGATATGCCGAAAATTCTGCTTCCTTTTGTCCATATTAAACATTAAAATAACGATGTAAACATCACACGATTTTGTTAAAATTATTTTACTACAAAGACTCGTTTGCTTGATTCCAATATGGATTTTCAAATCCCAAAATTGTCTGCTTATTTTAATTTCTATCTGGACGACAAGATAAGACGAATAATCTTTTTGGCTATACATCATAAAACTGAACAATTTTAATTTTTAGGGTATAGTCCAATCATGTATGATGCCTTTACATTATAATCACTGAAATATCATTATTCCAGCTATATACGAGAACATGGATTATGGCCTTATCTTTTTCTATCAGATTTGTAAATTTTAATAATATGCAATGTTTTTTTTTTTTTTTTTTTTTTTTTTCCCCTTTCTAACGAATGTGTTCGGGGTTCGTTTCAGATTCAAGCAGTGTCAGTTATTTGCCTACCTTGGATCTGGAATCGAATCCGGGTGTGGAAAACATTCAACCAAAAATGGGAAGGTCCAATTCTTCCGAATCTCAATCCTCTAGTAAGTTTTACTTTATTATATCTGAATTAACAACAGCAAACTTTTTTTTTTCAAACATTTGGGATCTTCCAGGATACATGTTTCTTCTTTTAAATGGTTTAACATTAAATTCTTTCGGTGGCATTCATTCGGTTGGTTTAAATGTTTGTCTTTGGCATATTTATTTTTGTTTGGTTTGCTCTTGGATGTCTTCTTTATCTCTCTTTTCTTACTTTATTCATTTCTGAAAACATTAACCCTTATCTGTTTCCAGAAGTTTATTTTGACGTAACAACAACAACAAGAAAAATTCTTTCCTAACATATATTTGATACTTAACACTTACGAAACAATCATTCATTAAAAAAGTATTCAGAGTGTAAGTCAAGTTTTCTTATGGTCGTTCTGCGAACTAGTATTATACTAGTCCGAACTAGTCCATAAAATGTCAACTAAAATAATTTTAAGCATAGTTTACCAAGTTAATAATAAGTCAAGGTGTAAGTAAAATTATCTGGATAAATTTCAAAACTAAGAGAAATTTTTCGCTTTCATCGAGACGTAGAAAAAATTTACTTCGTTCGGAAATGAGTTGAAAAATTTGGAAATTGCAAAAAAATTCAGCTCATACTCGAATACTTTTTTTGAATGTAATTCGCATGAAATTACTAATTATTTATATCCTCTCAATTTTTTTAATGATTTGTGTATTTTCTGCGCACCTTTATGAACTCTGCTTTTGTGGGAATCGATTTGGTATTTCGAAGAAGAATACTCAAGCGTTCTTGCAAATGCAGATGTTAGCTTATTGTTAATTTTAATGTGATCAAAGTTCATGTATTTTTTGATGGTGTGTGCCTTTACTCAGGAACTAAAAGAATGGTATAAGTCATGTGTGACGAGTGATATGGCAGGTAAATCACCCAGCCTATATACAGTTGTAAATCTGCTTTTAAAGTTGTTCTTTTAGGAAATCATGGAACTTTTGAACAGCTTCTGAAAGATGAGATAAATGAAATTTTGTAAAATAAAACACATAAAAAGGTTCTCATCAGAAAGTTTATCTTAAAGGTACTTGTAAGTGCCTGTTTATGTGTGTGTTATTTTACAAAGTTTCATTTATCTCCTCTTTTAACACAATTCTTTTAGAGTTTTTTTTTTTTTAGCTTTTCAAAGAGTTCAGTTGCGCTTGAGTCTCGAAAAAAGTTAGAAGGTCTTTTTACAAGTTACTCTTGAACTATCACAAACCATGAATCTATAAGAGTTACGAAATACTCAGGGGAAAAAAAGGGCTAAATATACGAAATTTTACGATTTTTCCTTAAACAGATAATACTTCGGCCCCTTTTTGACAGTAATTTTTGTGCTTATGAATTTTTTTCCTGAAAGTTTTTGAGACATATAGGTTGACTGTTAATATTACTTTATAGTGCAGTTAGTGAAGACGCATTCTTAATTTTATCGACTGTTAAATATCATTAGTTTGTTTTTTAAAGTTGTTCTAATCTAGGTGACAGTAATCGCTTTTCAAAAGGAACAACTTTAATTTCTTAGAGTGCGAAAGAGCAGCTTCCTCTAAATTTCGGGAAGAGTGTAGTACTTTATCAAGGTGCATATTGTCCTAATTTTTTTTTTAATTTTTTTTTCAGAGGTTGGATATTTTGACCGCAGTTTGACTCTTCTGCAATCAGAAGTTATATTTGTCATTTCAAGGCTGTTCTGCTAAAAAATTATATGCAACCTTTAAACAGTTTCACAGATAAACAATCTATTTCTGGGGCACGAAAATGTTCAGAATGTCTCTTCGCAAGCTTTTCTGCGCACAGTATAGTTACCCTACAATAAATAACTAACTGCGGAAGTCATGTTAACCGGCGTGTACTTTTCTGCTCACTTCCTTATAGTTAACCTATAAAAATTATGGGACATTCAGAAAAAAAAATCAAAAATCTTAAAATAATTTGCTTTGTGCGTCACATTTTATTATTCTATTTTGCGTTTAAGCTTTTTTTTTTTTTTTTCTTCTTCTTATCTGGGAACATTCACTATTCACGTAGGTTTATCGTTGATAGGAATGCATGATGTAGCTTGAGAAGAAATATTTTAAATATTTTCGAGTCTCAGATTTGTTTATTTCTGTTCACAAGCTATATGCTGTGACTACACAACAAGCTATATGTTTTTTTTTTTTGTTTGTTTGTTTGTTTGTTTTTCTTTCAAGAAAGGGAAAAAAAAAAAAAAAAAAAAAAAAAAAAAGAAGCACAGCCTTAAATTAACACGATTGATGATGTGCTTGATGGAATAATTCTCTTTCTTTTTTTTCTGTATTTCAACAGGCCACGGTGGCGTCAACCAACTGGGCGGTGTGTTCGTGAATGGTCGCCCTCTGCCGGACATGGTCCGCCAACGAATTGTAGAACTCGCTCACCAAGGTGTCAGGCCCTGTGACATCTCGAGGCAGCTCAGGGTGTCTCACGGATGCGTCTCCAAAATACTCGGAAGGTAATCCAACTCTCACAAAAATCTCAGAGAGTTAAAATGTAACAGAAAGCATTTCTCATATACAGGGTGTTTCATAACTCTTAGTTTAACCCTTTAACGCGCAGTGTTCCCGCTCTGGGAACACCCAACTCTGACGTTTTGACTGTTGCCAGTCACGAAGAATAGATTGGATTTCTATAAAAATAGTTGCGGGTGACATGGCTCCACGAGACTCTTTTACTTTTTAGCACGTCCTTTCCCGTAAAATAATTGTCACGATCATTTTTAACAGCACCGACATCTGCTGAAAAATGGAAGAATGCGAGAACAGCTGGATAGATTGCCCAATGCTGAAAAAAGGGCAGCCGTTGTCATCGCTCCACTTAACTACCAGCAAGATGGCGGACGATCGAAACGTTCATCGCTTGCCAAAGATCTAGAGACCCTTTTTTTGACGCAGCTGGTTATGCCGCACAGCCAGCTGTCGTCAAAAAAGGGTCTCTAGATCTGTCGCACGCGATGAACGTTTTGATCGTCCGCAATCTTACTGGTAGTTAAGTGGAGAGATGGCAACGGCTGCCCTTTTTTCAGCATTGGGAAAGGGTTGCGCCTCAAAGGGTTAAAATGTGAGGGGTTAACACTCGTACTTCAACACTTCATCCAAAGTGATTATCAAGAGGTACCTAAAGACGATGTTTCAGACCCCCACATTGCTATGTGATTCTGGACCATCTTGGTTCCCTCTATCAGCCTTGACATAGTTTACCAAGAGTTATGAATTACCGTGTACATATCCCATATAATATTGTGATGTCCCAACACGCATGCAAATTATTCAAAGTGACTTTGTGACTTGTTCGCCGCAGAGAGGTTGTGGCGACGAACAAATGGCCACTTGGGACAGTTTTTGTGACATCTCACAGTGTCCTTCATGGACGTCCCATAGTGAACAAGATGGTGTGAGAAATTACTCTGAGACGTGACTCTTCAACATCCCGGGACGTCACACAAGGCGTTCATTTACATCATAGTTGTGATGGAAAGAACGTGACAAAATGTAGCGTCACCACAGCTTCTCTGCCAACATGATTGCTGTATGGGATCTAAATTACTTTTATTTATTATCTATCCAGAATATTTGAAAATCGATTTTTTCTGTTACCTACACGTATGCATTAGTAACTACGGTCAATGTACATAATTCCAATGCACAAAAGGCAAATAAATTGGAGGTCATTATTAGGGATGGACACGAGACCAAAAATAGAATTATCTTGTCTCGCAAAGCTTTGCCTCATTAAATCTAATTCCAATAACTTTCAGCAGTGACGCTTCTCTATTAAAGTCACTATATCCTTTCTACAATTCTAATGTTTTCCATATGCTGCACTTCGACTTTTATTTTCAACTGCCGCCAACTTTTTCATCAGATACCTTTTATTTTAATGAACATTTCATGTTTCATGGTAAGGAGAAAAGCTTTCAAATTAGCGGAAATTTTATAATTAAGACAGTACTTCTCGTTTATAAAAATACAACGGATTCTTTCTCTTTAAAAAAAAAAAAAAAAAAAAAAAAAAAAAAGTGTCTAAAATGAAAAATATCGGCAGCAAAAGCTACAGATTCTATTCAACCCCTCAGATACTTACCCGTTTGAGCGCTCGCTCAATGTTTCAAAAGTCAGAACCATAGCCAGAACTTGCAAAACCGTGTCAAAACGCTCACAATGCTGCAGAATGAAGAAGCTCTAATGTTGCAGCTCTAATAGATGGCTTGAGACGAACTCGGTAACAAATGCGCCGCAGATCAAAGGCCCCAAGAGAGGAAACATACCCAACGAAAGGAGTCGGAGCTGACGATACCATCCATCAAGAGCGCTCGCAGAAGGAGGAGTGAGATGAACGTTGCCAACAGGTGGAGCGCGTTTTTTGAAAACCGGAGCAAATCGACGGACCACTAGCACATGCAGAGAGGTTCCAAACAGAAGCTCGTCGAGATACCGCGCCAAGCAAACAGCAATAGTGGTGTAGTTCAGTGCTCTTTCAGTTTACACAGAAATTGTATTAATTTTTCGAACAAAACATATCGAGTCACAAGCGTATGATGAAGGTTTGTTTGCCAGGAGAGGAGAGCTCTCATCACAGAAAGTGTCTTTTAGAGTTATATACGTCCTTCTGGAGTTTCCAACGAGCTTTTGAGTTCTTAACCCTTTAACGCGCAGTGTTCCCGCTCTGGGAACACCCAACTCTGACGTTTTGACTGTTACCAGTCACGAAGAATAGATTGGATTTCTATAAAAATAGTTGCGGGTGACAGTGCTCCACGAGAATACTTTACTTTTTAGCACGTCATTTCCCGTAAAAAAATGGTCATGATTATTTTTAACAGCAATGGCATATGCTGAGAAATGGAAGAATGCGAGAACAGCTGGATAGATTGCCCAATGCTGAAAAAAGGGCAGCCGTTACCATCACTCGACTTAACTACCATCTTGCTGGTAGTTAAGTCGAGCGATGGCAACGGCTGCCCTTTTTTCAGCATTGGGAAAGGGTTGCGCCTCAAAGGGTTAACCAGAAGAGGGTGACTTCTGTATATTGGCACCCCTCGGAAACTGGTAACGACAGCCAAGAGGACTTTCGGAATCACTGATTTAACGTGCCTGTACACATGATGCAAGATTAGTTTTTTGACTTTACCTTAGTAACTTGAGATGCCTTGAAAGGGTAACTGAAGTCACTAAGGGAATCCTTCAGAGCCCGGAGATTCCGTCCAAGTTGGGGGATCGAGAGTCGAGGGATTTTGAATATTGGCACCCTTCAGCAACTGCTAATAACAGGACTTCGACACCACGGATTGAGCATGCACGTTCACCGCACTTTCACAGTGGCCTTTATGGATAGGTCGAAAGTCGAATTCGCAACCTTGCGGAGCGGTTACAAAACAAACCTTGTACAAAATTTGAGGTTACTACAAGGTATCACCAGAATTAAAAACTTAGCAAAATAACTCGCATGAAATAAAGAGCTGATCAAGACGAATATTTCCAGTGGTTCGAAAGACCTACCGTTCTTCTGTTGCAGAAAGTTTCGCATTCCATTGAAGGGTTAAATATTTTTGCAACGGACAACAAAATTAATTTCTTTAAAATCTAATTAAAATCTTTTAACACCATTTTTTTAATTGCTCTTGTTACCACTAATTATTTTAATCGTTTTTAATTTTAAAAAGGGGATTTATTACGTTTTGCTCTAAACAATGAAATGAGCTATTCGCGATCTCTGGACCTCAATACTCCATCTAGCGGCCAACAGTACAAGACAGTGTTTCCAACATTTTTCTTACAGTGACACAATTTCTCGCTATGGAAATCACAAAGAAAACACTGTCACGAAATAAGCAAGGAACACGTTCTGTTTATACCGAATAGCAGCCCCTTGTTGTTGCTTGAGATTGCAAATAGAAAATTCAAAAGAGAGAGAGAAACTAAACGTTTGACTGAACTCAATGTTAAGTATTAATTAATGTCGAATCTCGTTAGCATAACATAAGTAAAAACGCACCTCATAAAATATTTTTATAAAATGGAAATGTATGTACATATTACTGCTACTACAAATGGTTGAAAATATAATGCCACTACTTAAACTGCCTACTAGTAATTTAAAGAACTTAGTTGCTTTATGAGTTTATTAACAAGCACAACGACAAAAATTGAACAAAGTATAAAAAGCCTTAAATTTTCTTTAATAAAAGCACTGCTAGTTATTTAAGTGAATAAAAGGACGCGGCTACGTTTGCATTAATTTGTCGAATTTTCAATGTTTAATTTTGTTTTAATGTTGGCTTTCGTAATGTAGAAAGTATAATTTTCCGTATAACCTTTTTTTTTTTTTTTTTTTTAACTGGTTGAGTATGACTCGATAAAATAAAAAGAGCGTTATTAATCAAAGATGCTTTACAGTTGAGTAACTGTAGTCAATTAACTAGAATTATTACGTTTTTCAAAACTGTTTAATAAATAAATACCTAATTAAAATTTCATGCTTTGTTTAGTCTGACATCATATAAAAGCAAATCAATTTTATCACATTAATTAAAGTGAAGTCATATTCAGTAATAATTGTTATATCATCACAAGTTTTACAATAATCACTTTTAGTTCTATCATCTTACTTCAAACCATCATGTTGAATTTATTTCGAAGAAACTGCTCAGAATACGGGACTTTAATTTGGTTTGTTTATGTTATTTTCCAATTATGATTCAACGACTAACAAACCAACTAATAAAATAATTAAAATACTTAGCTAACAAAAAACCTAATTAGCAAACAAAGTGATAATAATGATAATAATAATAATAATAATAATAATAAACTGACAAATTATTGTTTGTGTTATTACGGCAAAGCTGCACATGGGCTATCTGCCTAGGATGGAGGTGCCTTGGTTGGGGACTTTCTAAGGAGTAACACGTATTCACGTTACATCTGGAGAAAATCGACCAAAACTCCAGACAGTTAGATCGACGGCCGTGCTATGGGCCTGAAAACCAACTAACAAACTGTAACAAACAAATATTGGGGACTATCATGAAAGTCCACTCTAAACATTCATCTGATGAAAATTTCATAAAACAAAAGGCTAGTTAATCTTCTTGCAGGTTTATAAAAAAAAGTAAAGAAAAGAAAGTAAAAAATTAAATCATAATCATATCTATATTATCCTCTTTCATTCTCGAGATGCTTTTCTACAAGCATCTCATCCTTATTTCTGTTTCCGTCTATCTGCTTTTTCCTTTCTCTGTTTGTTCTAATTTAAGGCCAAAGAACAGCGCTTTTGAATCCGAGACTGAGCTGAGCGACAGGGTGGGTGGGTGGGGGGGGGAGAACTTCCTTGTTTTAAAACGTATTTGACAAATTGAGGGAACAGGCACTATTTCTAATTATAGTTTGAATTAAAAAGAATCCAAAAAGTAAGGAAAATACGTCAGACATTTTAAAACAAACATAACCTTCATTAGACTTGATTATGGCAATTTTTAAAATCTAGATGGAAAGTTCCGCTAGAATGTATACAGGGTCGAGATATTAGTACTTTTGAGTTACTTTGTATAGAAGCTTGTTAACAGCAATGAGGAGCGAAGTCGTTCACTGAATTTTTTTTTATATGAAGCACCGTGATTAATACACTATTACTCACATTGAAGCTGACAAGCTGTTCTCAGAGTCACATTTTGGTGGTGAAATACATCGTTCACTGAGAGTGAATCCACGAACTCAACTGAAGATATTAAAGTAAATGGCAGGGTGTAGCAAGCCACTGGAGTAATAGATTGGGGGCTAAACTTTCCCAAAAAGGATTTTAACACGAAAAATCGGTTTTCTGTTAAGGGAATAAGACATAGAACCCTTTGGGGGAGGGCCCGAGCTCTCCTATAGATATGGGCCAGTGGCGCCGACTACGTGAGGGCTCCGTGGCTCAGCATCCACAGAAAAAACCGCATGGATTAGAAGCACTCGCAGAAACTTTAGAACACAGTTTTAGTTACTTTAGTATCGCAAAAAAAAAAATCTATTGGAATTTCGGGGGAGGGGGGGAATTCAATAGTTTCTTCAGAAAAAGAATTATTTATGAGATTTCTGCAACGAAATCCGAATTTTTCTCAATTGTGTCACTGATCAGCATGAAATGATGATGGATACGTATACATGTTGTAGTTCAGAATAATTATTTAAATATATTAATTTATATTTTGTAAAGTTTTTCTTCCATTTGTATTTTTAAAATGTAAAGGTATCAGGGCCGTAGCTTAGGGAATGGGGGGGGGGAGCTGGTCTTCGCCAGGGACGCAAGCAGAAGAGGGAACGCAAAATCAGCTGCATCGCAAAGAGGCTTACGCAATTTGGATTGTTCTGACATGGGTGCAAAATAACCTAACTACATTGAAAGCTATTGGAAGAAATACCATCTTCGGAGATTTTTCTAGAAAGAAGAAAAAAGAAGAGGAAAAAAAGAACATGCCTAATCACCCTCCCCTCCCCTCAAACTATTATGTCCAGAGAACCCACAAAAGCTTTGCAAAGTCAGCGCCACTGGATATGGCTCCAACTGTAACCAGTTTCACCAGCTGGTTGAATATTGCACCATTAATATCACATGACTTATAACAAGTATTAAAAAATACTTCCTTTCTTCTCAGTTGTTGAATTTCATATCTTTTACGTCACTGAAAGGTAGCCTGCCCCGCCCTCTGTATTAAAAGGACTTTACTCGGCTCATAGACCCAACGAGGTGAGATTCATGCTTAATCGATCATGCATCCGACAACCATCTAACAACAAGAGCCTTTATACTACGTTTATCCAGCTCGTGTTATAAACACAACTCTGTAATTTTTCCTGAAACAAAAAAGATAAATAAAAGGCTATTCATTTGCGGCTGTCTAAAGAGACAATCTTTTTTTCTTCAAGCCTTCTTACACTTCCGAGCCACAGGTGCAAGTAGTGTCGCCTGGCGTAGGTCCAGAATCCGAAAACTGAGACTATATAAAAGGAAATTGAATTTCTCTGCATTTTTTGTTTGGTGTTTTCGGTTCTAGTTTCAAGTAACCCTTTAAATTATGCCAGACGGATTTTTTTTCCCCTTTTAACTGAAGGATAATTAAAGCGAAATGAGAAATGTTCAAAAGGGCAAGGAGACAATGTTACTGGTGACTAATAGAAAAGTTTCCTTTTCTTATTAAAGACTATCACATTTTCACAGTGTGATTTAGGAAGATGTACATCTCTTATTATAGATGCATACATACGTATACAGGGTGTCTCAAAAATATGGCGATGCACTTTAAATTTTTATCAGTTAAGAGATAAGTGGGATATGTAAATTGAAAAAAAAAAAAAAATGTTCAAACTAAGGTAGGAAAAAAGATTATATTAAAAAAAATACCCTCGTTAATTTTAAAGAAGGGGGACTTTTTAAATTTGTATACGTACCCAGACAAGTTCCCTTTTCGTGAAATTTAGTAAAATGTGCCCCATACACTGATGAGATGATCTACAAAATTTCAGCCTTTCATCGTAAAAGGTCTCCGAGATATCTTTGAACAAAGATGGTCCGGGAAAATTGAATGTAAACGTTTATTGCTAGAGGGCAAAAACATTATTTCTTTCGTAAATTTTAAACGACTTTTTAAACGCAATCATCTTAGATATTCTTTTCTCTCCGAGAGGCATTGAAAAGTGGTTTAAGTCAGCATATATTTTTCTACATGTATCTGACACTTTTATACATTTCAAATTTTGTACATCACGTCATTAGTCTATGGGGTACATTTTACTAATTGAAAATTTTTTGTACAAGGGTCGAATACAAATTTAAAATTTTTTAATTTTTTTAAAAATTAATGCAAATAATTCTTTAAGGAAGTTTTTTTTCCCTGCCTTAAGTTGAACATGTTTTCAATTTGCATACCTATATATACAGGGTGATTCAAAATTAAACGAACAAATTTTAGGAGGGGATATTCCACGACGGTTCAGAATCCCAAAGTGCATAGCGATGTGGACGAAACGCCCTTCATGAACCTGTAATAACCATTTAGAAGAAGTGTTCAAGTAATAGTGAACTTTCAGACCACAGTTTTTCAAAAACAAAGTCCATCCCTTATAAATGACCTCCATTTTATTTGCCTGTTTTTGGAATTCTGTACATATTGACCATAATTCTGTAGACGAACTCATCAGGACGATCAAGTCACTGCTTGAGTAGTCTGCATACGTGTTGGGGCGTTACAATGCTATATAAGATTTATACAAGGTATTTCTTAACTCTGGGTAAAAAATACTATGGGTGATAGGGGAAACCCAGATGGTTCAGATTCACATAGCAATTGCGGGTCGAAAACGTCGTCTATGCACCTGCTAATAATCTCTTTGGAAGAAGTGTTGAAGTGTCCATCTAATTTCTTAGCAAAGTTTCATAAACAATAGGCTTTCCTCCGACAATTTCATCCATTTTAAAATAAATAAAAATTGGAATTAAAATTTTTTTCCCAAGTGCAATCTGTGGAAGATGCATTAGTTTTTGAAAAACAATGGTCGGAAAGTTCACTATTACTTGAACACTTCTTCTAAAATGATTTTCAAAAGGTACACGAAGACGACGTTTCCGACCTCACATCGCTGTGTGATTCTAAACCGTCTTGTTATAACCTACCGCTCCTAGAAGTTTGTCCCCTTAATTTTGAATCACCCTGGGTGAACTTAAATCACCTTTTTTGATAAACAACTTATATTTACTGTACCTCTAATTTAAATCACACATAATTTCATTTTGTATATATCTGCGTTAAATTTCTGCCTAGCTCTGATAATAGTAATAATAAATTTAAAATAGCGATATTAGATATGCTCCAGCAATTTTAAAAATATTTTTTGTTAAACCGTGTATTTTTTACATAAAGGTATATTTGAAAAAATAAACCAAAAACATATGATGAAAGTAAATGTTTTAAAATAAAAATACTTACCGTACACAGAAATTTGTTCCAACTGCACTTGAATAACTGTAATTTATTACTTTGAACTTTAATTACAATATATCCTCTGATATTTTTCAGTCTCAGTTCTTGAAATTTAATAGTACATAACGGAACATTCATTAAATTTCCGATTATAAGGAAGTGTTTTTCAGGCAAGGTTTAATGCATTTCGATGAATACAAAATTTAACCAGTTCAAGGGAAAAAAAAAAAAAAAAAAACTAACTCGATCTAAATGAAGAAAAAATAAAAAGTTATTTAAATACTTGTGATTTATAATAAATATTCCGCATTCAAATGCTATATTTTGGCTGATAATATATACAACGAATACGAAGTATCGCCAAAAATAGAAAATTCTTTTTTAATTACAAAACAGTGTAGTTAAGTATATTAGAAAGAACACATATGCCAAAAGAAAAAACACCCTTCAAATTTTTGAATGACTCAGACTGGAGCACGTTATGTTTTATTTGCCCTCAATATTTCTTTAGCCATGATGTTCTGTTGCTAACGAAAAGAAAATTGCACTTTTGATTGTACTTATTAGTACCCTATATTTTGATCTCACAGTGCGATTTTGTACTTATAGCACGTAGAAAATAAAAGCGACACCCGAATCGAGAAGTAAATTGAATCGTTCGAATTGTTTTCCTTTAAGATTTAGTTTCGAGAGACCTCTTTTAAAATGAAGCGGAGTGGATAATGCATTTTTCGACACCTACGTAATTATAGTGAAGTAATTTTAGTGTGAGGTAAAGAAGGAAAAATACCACCTAGAGGGAAAAAGAGATTTAGTATCTAAAATTGTTAAGTGAAGTATTATAACCTCTGTGATTTGTATTATAAAATAATTACTTGAGATTACAATCGTCAATTCCCAACCCATAAATGCCTACTAAGACTTTCCCTGACAAATAAAAAGGAGCTGTAGATATACCGGCAGATAAACATTGGTTAGGTAAGAGGATGTTGTTGCAATCTACGTTGCAAGCCACGATCTACGTTGCAAGCCACGTAGGCTTGCAACGTAGGGCTTGGACTGAAGAAGGCCAAAAACAATTTTTGGTTGAAACGTGCGTATCCTCTTACCTAACTTCTTATGTGTGTTTTTTACAAAGTTTTTTATTTACTTTATTGTTTAACACCAGTGTGATTTTTTCCGTTGTTTTGTTTCTATACATCACTGTATTATTGCCTGTCAATGAGTGCATCATAGCAGTATCCTGTATTTCATGCTTGTAAATTCACTAAATGCACTGATATCGCACTTTGTCTGTTTCTTTGCAAAATCCACGTTAATCAGGGGAAATTTTCAAGTACTACCGTAATGCACTAAACTAATAAGTTAGATACGGTTAATTACCGCGTAATAGTCTCAGAACTAAAATTACTAAAAATTCAGACATTGACAGTTCTTGCAAAAAGTTGGAGTATTAGAAAGATAGCTGTTTCTTTAGTATAATTTACAGTGATTTACTCTCACATAAATCTGAGAAAAGATAACTTTTCTCAGATTTATGTAAATAAGAAGAAGGAATTCAAAATTTTTTATGCTATCTGTATTTTAGAAAAATATTTGTGATTTTTTTTAAGTGCATGGTGATTTTAGCATGTATGGATGAATTTGAAAATGCTAAATAATGAGATAATCAGTAGTTGTTACTTATGTGGTATGGTTATTCTTCACAAAATTATCGTCAATAATCATCAGGTGTTAACTATTATTCTACTTATACTGTTTACTAGGTACTACGAGACGGGATCCATCAAACCAGGAGTCATTGGTGGCAGCAAACCCAAAGTGGCTACGCCAAAGGTGGTAGATGCTATCGCTGGCTACAAAAAACAGAATCCAACCATGTTCGCATGGGAGATTCGCGACAGGCTACTAGCGGATGGAATCTGCGACCAAGATAACATACCTTCCGTCAGTTCAATTAACAGGTACGTAAATATTCCAAAAACATAAGTAACCGCGGACTCTTTCCAAATAATTTCTATTTCATCTTCTCATTTTTTGTGTTTTAAATAGAACTAAAATAAAAATAAGGTAGTCTTTTTATATTTATTTATTCCGCCAAAGTATTTTGTTGAAACAACAGAAAATTTTGTTGATGTAGCTTCCCAATTGTTTGTTGGTCGTACTAACCAAAATGTCAATTAAATTCACCTCGGTAATTTTTTTCAATTTTTCACTGAACGAAAGAATTTACTTTACCTTATTCATAAAACATACCTAATTCATTTTAAGTAAATAAATATTTTCTACGTTAAGATATGTTAGATATATAGTGAATTTGAAAACCTTTATAATTGGTACTGAAGGAGAAAATAGCCACTTCCTAAATTTTATTAGAATCTCGGATATTTTAATACACAATGCATATATGCATGCATATGCTGTACTGTTCTAGAGTAATGCAAACTATACAAAAATGTGCTATACAGTGACTTTTTTTAATGGCCGATTTTGTTTATCTCGCATATGGTCTTGCTACAAAGGTTGCACTTTATTGTAATTTTCTTTTCTTGAATGCAGATTTTTACTGAAGCAAATTTGTACACCTCCAATTATCTTTCAGTTTTGAAGGATGCACCACAGCAGTTAATTTTACCCAGCCAAGTAAACATGCATATAAAGAACCAAGGATACTAATAAAATTAAAGTAGTTCATTTTACCATTACATTAAAAATCTGCTATCTGATCTGGACACGTTCAATAGTAAATTGAATTTTAAACAGTTTTTTTCCCCAATTTTTTTTGAAGTGGTCAATTTTTCTTCAATAGTCTTGGAGTAAGATTTTGTCGACAGTATACATTAGATCACGTATTGAAAATATTCAAACAAAAATTTAAAAGTAAAAAATCTACTGGATTATAGAAAATAACAATTTCTACATATAAAATAGTATGGTATGAATTATCTACAGGCACTTCAAAGAGGGGGGGGGAGGGAACATGTATATGTATATAATCTGAGAGACTTGAAAC
This sequence comes from Cheiracanthium punctorium, assembly GCA_038373885.1. NCBI lineage: Eukaryota > Metazoa > Arthropoda > Arachnida > Araneae > Cheiracanthiidae > Cheiracanthium > Cheiracanthium punctorium. The sequence goes on along the minus strand of JAWZYV010009045.1, from coordinate 100,362 downwards.
TCCAGCGAGTTTTTATTTCGAAAACTATAATGATTCTTGACAATCAGTGTCAAACTCACCTACATGTGATTTAGAGTTCACTTCCGCACACAACCAATCAATAACGCTTCACTGGTTTTGCCATAAAAATGGTCCCACAGAATCACGGGTAATTTCAAACTAGAAAAAATATGAGGTTTCCCATGCATATTACTCTAATTAAGCAAAGCAACTGAAAGAATTGATACTTACATGTGAAAGAATTTCATGTCCTGTACGAAAATTAGATTGGCTGTAATTTCTCGTGTGATCACAAAAAAAAAAAACTCAGGATAGTAATCTGTAAATTTTAATGAGCAGAATGAGGTCTTTGAAACAGTAAATAAGAGATTATGTGATAATCAATTGCATCAGCTTAGTATTACTTTCTGTTGTACCATTTTGACCGATTCAGAAGGAGCTCAGGGAGTTGAAGTTCTTTCTGGCTGCAAACTGTAAAAGATTAAAGTGATATTTTCAGTCCAGTTTACTACATATAGTATATATTAATTGTAGTATGTATTTTCAAATGACATTGCGTATTAGAATCTTGTGTTTTAAACGATCCTGCTCAGAAGTTGTCTGAGATCGGTTTTTGTTAGTAAAGAGAAAAATTGAATTTCAGATCTCTTAAGAGATACAGATTTTACTGTAAAAATAGTTTTCAAATTCTATTCTTTAACATATATTCAAGATATTAGACAATAACATTACATTATTAGACAATACATTTAAAACATTAGACAATAACTCTAAATGCACAAGATATACAACTATACGATTTTTAATTTTAGAAAACTGTTTTAATGAAATGTGATTAACGACCACGTACTACTTGAAAATATAATATATTCTAAACATTGTTGAGTATTTTTTATTAATATATGCTCTTGTTAGGTAACCCTAAATGATGGTTTTAAAATACCTCTATTAAATATATTGTGTTCGATTTCTCATAAGACGACTTTTAATTTCTCTAGGTATCCAAAATATAGTATTTTTAATACAATGAATTGTAAAACTATTTTTTAATAGAAATAATAAAGCTTAATGGTCAGCAACAAACTTTTTCAACAATTGAATGAATGAGATCCTCTTATTCAGAATGATATTTGTTTTGTGGAAAAAATGAGATAAATTAGTCACAAAAATCAGAATGCTTTTCTGTCTCATGAACTTGGAATATAATCAACCTTTACTAATGATAAAATTTACCTGACGCTGTAAAAAAATCTCAAATTCAATTATTCTGAAGCTTGTTAGTCTGAAACTAAATTTTTTTTACTCTACGCATAAATGAAAAAGCTCAAATTTCCAAACACCCTTTTTCTAAAATGTTCCCAAAAGAGACACCAAACTGAAACAAAATCTTGTTACACAGTAGAAACTGCCGCCTGATTAAAATGGGAAACGCTTAGCTAAATTACACCTGGAATAATAATCATATAATTCTTGAAGCACTAAAATAGAACGCCTGCACTCATCTGCTGGATAGAATTTTTTGTTCGTTTTTTAACCCCAGTTATACCACTGCGATATTTTGTTACTTTTAAATTTAATCGAGAGGGGGAAAAAAGTATAACTGGAACGACTCTGGCATGACATGATTAAGTTAAAATCTCACGAAAATCTATCTGCCACGGCTGAATGCTAACGTCTATTTATAAGATAACAGCCACTTTTGGATTTTGGCCAGGTAGGGCCATCGTTGGTGGGCCTGAAAAATCTGTCCAAACATTTATACTAGAAACTTTCCCATTTGTCTACAGAGCTTTTTTTCGAGCCAGCCTCTAATGAAGCGACATCCTTCTTTCAGTCGTACCCCATAAATCTCGAACCAGAATGAATTGCAATCGTCGCCAGGCAATTTCTCACCCTCTCGCACTCCACTATGCTTCATTAAAAGTCACTAAGAAAATCAGAGGGTCTTTAATTTTAGTTCCGAAATTTGGCTTAAGTGTTAGGCTGTGAATACGTCACGTGCTGAATATTTCGGTGGTTGCAAAAGCTTAGCGCTCGTGGAAGATGGATTTTTTAAACATCCACAGAGACGTATTATCTGTTTCACTTGCACTGTGTTGGAGAAAGGCAGTCATTAAAGTTTTGCATTGAATGTTGAAGGGAGGATGCCCAGCCCCGCTTGATCTTCAGGGAAAAATTGCCGAAAGTCTCAGGTGGACTGCATTTTTCTTATTAGCACAAATAAAACTCCTACTGTTAACAGAAATATAAAGCTTTTGTTATTGACACCTCACACAATCAATAAACTGGTAAACAAAATTAAAGCAGAGTATTTTTTTTTTCGATAATTTTGCAACGAAATTTGTTTTTCCTTTCCCGAAAATGTCGTGTACGTCTTATGTGTCCTGCGGATTCTGCATACGCGAATTAAACATTATTGAAAGGCATTTTTATGAGATCAAAGTGTAATACGCCTAAAAAAATCTACCTTAAATATATAATCTCTCCATTTCCGTTTCAAATATTACTCATATAAAAGTTAATACAATGGCAGCATAATCATGCCACTTCTTGATTTTCAGTATACCGCATATGTAAACGCATATAAAATTGTACGAAAGTGTTTTTTAGGGGGATTATACTCAAATTCCAATTTTAATCCTACGACATGAAATACATTGTAAAAAATTCAAATGCATAAAAACTTTGTGACTGACATATTTTAGCTGAACAGTCAGACAATCTGAAACTTTATCCACGTTTGTAATTCATTTCTTCAGTATAAAGGAAGTAAAATAATGCTGCAAACTCACTTTTTTTCTGTGTCTCTTGTTCATGCGTTATATCTCGACAGCTAATGGTTTAATAACAGCTATAATAATCTTAAATTATGAATACTCCTGTTACTTTTCGTATCGAAAGTTGTGAATTGGCACGTGCAAAATCACTCTAGTAATGCTTCTTGTTCCTTACAGGATTGTACGAAATAAAGCCGCAGAAAAAGCCAAGCATGTCTCCACCCCCTCAAACTCTGGAAGCCCGAGCCCGCAGATGAGCTCGCCCAGTGTCATCGTCAACTCTCAGGCTGACCAGAGGCCGTCTTACTCCATCAATGGCATCCTAGGCATTCACAATCCCTTAGAAGATAATGTAAGCAATAAGAGGAAGAGGGACGACTCCCAAGACAGCAGCGACCCCAGTGAGTGTATGTTTGCTTCATTTGCATGCTTTTAGTTGGGTCAGGGTAAAGGATTTAGATAACCAATCATCAATATATCTCTCAGTTACTGCCCGAATTCAACAAAATGCAAGTATCACCAATATGTTACAGATTTCCAGCTATGAGTCAGAAAACGTCGCTGTAACACTTTCCGATCTTTATTCAAGTCTTATATGAAGTTATAGCTGACTTTTATAGTCTCCTTGGATTGCTCTTTAAAAAGTATTTGTTAGCTTGGCCTATCTTTTTTTTTTTTTTTTTTTTTTTGTAAAAAACAAACAAACATGTATCTTATTAATAATTCAAGTAAGAACAGATACGAACCCCACGGAGCGAATATACTTTCATATTCGCTCCTAAATCAGAATCAAAGCAAGGAATAAGTTCCTTGTAAACTTTTTTGAAAGCAGAAGAAATAAAATATATCAGGGCCGAACACTTTTCAGTTGGTAATCCAAATTAACCCATTTTTTCAGAGTGAAACCAATGTTGCGAACCTATGTTTCTTTTAATATCAAGTCAAAGAATAGCCAATACTACTCCCAATGTTTGCTTACTCCCTGGTTTTAAATTGGTAACAGTCTTATGGTACTCCTATGTCTCCTATGTTGTTTGAAACTTTGAAAAATTCCAAAGTATTACTTTTTCATATTTTTTTATCTCTTGCTGTATTTTCAGGGATTTATTTTCGTAAATCCTTCTATCGAGAAACAGTCGACAGATAATCTGTTGCTCACAGAAATTTCGCTGTCTGCTAATGATAAATCCAAAAATTGGCGTTTCATCTCCCTTTTCCAAATATGCCATAACTCTTCCTTTTATTCGGCCTTAATGACTGCTGGATTCTTGATTAACGTGTCGATCACCATATTACAAGAAGCGTGACGAAAGCTCACGAGATTTGTCACGGCTCCTAACTATGAAAGTAAGCGAATTTTCAACCCTTGCGTGACCAAGGTCGCATATCTGCTGACCCTGACATTAGGAGGTTTTAAATCATTCGGCGTCCACTCCGATGCTGTGGAAGGATGTCAGCAGTTAGAGGAACACCAGAGAGAGTGTCCGAACAACAAGCTGATTTATCAGATAATTCTTCCTCTTAATTTGTCCATGGAGATGAGGAGATGAAAACGCTTTGTGTGAGAACAGACTGCTAACAAACACATCTAATCAACAGATTTTCTTACTTTGGAATGAACGAATCATTAAAGAGAAACAGGGTATCGGAACTTTTAGAAACTGTTGTTGAAGAGCACTAAAACGATGTGCTATTAAGGGGACTTGGTACCTTTCAGATGCTACAAAACTCGACAGAAAAATGGATTTTTCAATTTTTCGCTTAAAATGTAATTTGACACATCTAATGTAACTCAACAAAATTTTAAAACGATTTTATCAACATGAATGTAGTTAAAACACTTCTTAATATTTTAACTGCACTGACACAACACTTTAAATGTCATGCCTTTAAACTGCTTTTTCTCAATTTTAATTTTTTTACAAAATCATCCCATTTAAAATATTAAAAGCTCACGACATATTCATTATAGAACTTGATATGTAGAATTTTCTTTGTGTGTTTTCAATATGAATAGCTTAATAGAATTAGGGATAAGTTTTGCATTTGTCTTGAGATGATAAAACATTAAAAATAAAAAAGAAACAGATATCAAGTCCTGCCCCCCTACTTTTTTTTATTAATGTAAAATTAAAAATTTCTTCCTCGCAGACAAGTTGGTATTAAAACCCACCCCTAAAGTTTCAAGGTAAAATATTATTAGTATAAAAAAAAGTTTGGCAACAAAAGTTTGATAAATAAAGCAGACGAATGAATTTTAAAATTCTAACTTTTTTAAAAGTCGAATTTAAAATTTTTCTTATAAATTAGTGTTCTTTTTTCACGTGGAAATTATTTTGTAATGTTTAATTATATACACATGAGATGAGTAAAAATATTTCAATTAAAAAAATTGTTAAAAGGTGCCGAACTCCCACAAGGATTTATTTGCATTTCAATTATTCTATTAAAAAGACCATCAACGGGAAATACTCGGTTTCGTAAAGAGAAAAATATTTGTTGGAAAACTTACGACTGCTTTTTTTACAAAATAATAGAAATAAAAATAAGAATAATAACTGTAATTTTGATTTTTAAATTTCAAGGAATAAATAAATAAATAAATTTTGATGCGCTATTTTGCAATTGCGCCAGACCTTCATTGCGATGATTCTAGACAGTCATGGAAATAACTATTATTTTCCAAAAATTTAAATGAATCTTGAAGATTTGCAAATATTAACATGGAGTAGTAAATCCGTTTCTCGCTTCAATAAGCAAAAAATTATGCTGCAATTATGATTTTTCATCTGATTAGTAAGAAGGAAGCATTTTCTCCCCATTTCCCTTATCCTAAATTATATCTTCACCTTTGTATTGCTTCATTCATAAAACAGCTAAAATCTTCAGAATTTTATGAAAAATTGCCCCAGGGAATTTCTAGCATAGGATGCTAGAAAAATTTGACGTGAACGCCAGAGGATGATTAACAGTTTTGAAGTTGTAGTATCCCTCAAGAAATTTTCTTCCATTAATTCTTCTTCTTCTTCTTCTTCTTCTTTTTTTTTTTTTTTTAAACCACAATCCCAACCACGAAACCATAGCCAGCGGGCCTCTATCATCACAAGTTTCGTTCGTGCACAAGTCCTTTAACATATCCTAAATACGTACTCTTGATTTATGACTTGCTGACACTCTTAAACACTTTTAATATTTCTATTGTGAAAGGTTATATAAACGAGGTAGTGTCGGCCAACCAAATAATAAGGTTTGTTATTAAGATATCGCGAGCGAAACGAATATGAATATAATTATGACTTACTGCGACTATTCACCCAAGTACCTTTCAGTTTTCACTCTGGTTATTTAAAAGATTTCAAACCCTCTGAAATGGGGCTATAAAATTTCAAGGACATACTATTGTTTTCTGAACTTTCACAGAAACAACACCAAATTGACAATTAGCAAAGCTCTATAAGGATTCAATTTTGACAGTGAAATTTTTATGGGCACTTTTAACTAACATGTTATGCTCAATCTTATTTTGTTTGCATTTTCTATTTTTCTTTGTATAAAGTTAATCATGCATGATAATTATTATAGGTTTTGTCTAGAAGCCCATACCTTTTTTAAGATAAAACTGAAGTAACGTAAAAGACTAAACTGACGTAACATTTAATGACTAAATTTAAATTTCAGCTGAAAGCAAATTCAGGGTTTTAAAGTTTAAGATTGTATTTTCAATAGGGTGAACTAATCTAAATTTTGCAACTATTTCAAGCATCTTTAATCTGAAATATTTCGATAAAAATAATGTAGTTGTTTTAAGTTGTACAAATTAAATTTTTAAATGTTTAAATATGTATTAATAATTATTATTGAGATATTTTATCTAAATACAACTGTTTTAGGAAGCATTTTTAGCAATTTGAAGGGCAAACATTTTCACATCAACATAGAAGACCAACTGGATAGATTGCCCAACGCTGAAAAAGTGAAGCTGTTGCTATCAATCCATTTAACTACCAACAATATGGCTGTCGATCGAATCGCCCATCTGGTTGTTTGTAGTTAAATGGATCGATAGCAACGCTGCACTTTTTCAGCGCTCGGATCATTTATCCCTATTCTTTTTTTACTAGCAGTGAAAACGCTGAAATAAAGTAGTTTCACGGCGAGACCACCACGAGTCAAAGGGTTAAATAGTAGTTTGAACATTTTTGTTATTGGGCGATCAATTCCTATAACTCAGAAATTATTATATAATGCATAATAGTATTTTCTGGTGTACAGGTAAGTTTTAAATGGAGAGAAAAAAAAAAGTTTCATGCATTAACTATTTATGACCAGCAGAAGCAGTGGCGGATCCAGAGAAGTTTTAAGGGAGTGGCCTTGAGTAAGACGAAGCATATTGTCGGAGATGGATCAGTCTTTTTTTTTAAATCTTAATCTGATTATTTTTAATCCTGATTGAGCTTGCGCAATCACTGGGTTCCAGCGGATTATTCAAAGAACCGTTCTGGGAAGCAACATCGGACAGAGAAGGAGAGTCTTCTCCGTTGCGCCTTTTCAATGACGAGACCGAACAAGCTAAACATGGATTCAACAGTAAGTTTAAGTAATCTCTGGGGGAAGGGAGTACCCCCCCCTTCCCCCTTGTATCCGCCACTGAGCAGAAGGTGTATGAATAGCCGGTTTGATGTGTAGTAGTTCAGTGTGCGCGTGAGAGCTATTTAGTTTTGATGTGCAGGATTGGGGGTGGGGGATAATTGAATGGGGCTCTAAATGAGAACGTGTCAAAACGGGCCAGCTGGTTGGTCCGCATTCAGTTAATGTCATGGATGGAAGAATCCCCCGTTCGGTTTCATATCATTACAGAACTTATAGAACGGTCCACCTCTCTTCAGTTCCCTTTTATTCGGGTTTACAATACGCTGCACTGGTGAAACGAGAAAGCATCTCTCCCTGAAATTAAATCCTGGGGGAAGTTGTGAATTGAAAATTCCCAGTTGAAACGATTACGAACCTAAATTTAATCAAATAAAAGGAAATTTTTTAAAAATGACAATCTTTGATTTTATTGAACACTAAATAAATAAATAAATAAATAAATAAACCCTTACATATCCGTATTTATATTTTATTATACTGCGTTTCTACAAATGCGGGGGGGGGGGGGGGAGCTCAGGATGAATAAGTATACACATATCACAAGCTATAGGCATTAAAAAGATTAGCAAAATATCGTATTTGAAAGTATTCTGCTACTCTTGAAGTTGTTTTTCTAGCAGTTAAGTGCTTTTAGTTGTTTGGGAGGAGGTAATGATAATTGTACATCTAATTCAAGTATTTTTTAATTCTTTTTATTCTCAAAAATATCTTCTTCTAAGCCACTGTACATTCTTTGGCTTGTGAATAAAGATTTTCACATCAAACGAGCAGTTCCAGAAAATGTAATCACTATATTTTAAAATCTTTTGCAGAATTTTATAAAAATAAACATATTAAAAATGTTAATTATTTAATCACATTATCTCAAACAAACTTTACTTCTTAAAACCTGAAAGTTGCATGTATTTGTCGAATAATATGGAAGTAAATTTTTTTTTAACTTTACAGACAGAAACATTTGACATTCATTTATCCTAATTTTAATCACTTAAACTCTGGAATGACATTTAAAAATATTTTTCAATTAAAAATTCATTTTTTAAACTGAACTGTTAATAATTTTTCATTTTAACTACAGATATTACTTAAAAATATTAAATCAGTAATCTCATTTTAGAAATCGGATTTTTACAGTTAAAAAGGCAATAATTATTGCAAAGAAAAAATGCAATTTTCTAAATCATAGCAAATCATTATTTTATGTTTAACAGAGTAACGGGTGCCTTCGTCTTCAAACACAATGACTAGGATTGGATTATCATTTTATTACAACATCTCACAAACATATAAAAAATGTCTATCCAAAAAAAAAAACAGGTCTCGGAATTAATGCAAGAAACATACATCTTTAATAATCTGGACCAATTATTTCTACCATCCAACTTTTTTTTTACAGTCTATCCACTATAATCTACCGTAAGTGTCACCGTCCAGTTCGGAATCAACGATGCTTAAAATGAAATTTCTTGCTTTTCATGCATTTCTCCCCCTTCTTTTTTACCATCATATTTTTTCCATCTTGCTTTTAAATGAATTCATTGCTTTTGCATTTTCGTGGAAGAGTTACAGATTTTGATAGCATTAGAATTAATTCATTTTCATGAAACTGATAGATAAACATGAAACACATTCATGCACATAAAATATTAAGAAATGCCTGTTTTGTGTTTTGTCTTTGTGTAAGTATTATGTATTGACGTAGAATCATCTCCATATATATAATATGATTATGCGCTTTCAAACACTATTTTTGTAAAAATAATCTATATAAATAAAACAAAGTCGGATTAGTTACACCATTTATAACTCAAGAACGGCTGGACCGATTTTAATGATCTCTGATTTGTTGGATTCGTCTCCGCCCCGATTACCAGAATAACTATTATAATATCGGAAGCCGCTAGGCGACGCTGCAGAACGTCGAATTCTATTCAACCGCTTGCTATGAAAATACCGTTTAACCTATTTTGACGAAAATTGGTACATATGGATATTTGATCACGGAGAATATTTTTACACCATCCATTTTGCTATAAATTGCCGCTAGATGGCGCTGCAGAGCGTCGAATTCTATTCCGTTCGACCGCTTGCTATGAAAATACCGTCCTATCAATTTTGATGAAAATTGGTTATTTGTGGATATGTCAACACGGAGAATTTTCCGTCCGAATTTTAAGAATCATACGGAGATATGTGAACACGGAAAGGTAGAATTTTTCACAAAAATGATTTAATTATTGACTTCCATTAACAAAAATTTAAAATTTCGGGAGGGGCCCATGGCCCCGTGGTATTCCCCCCCCCCCCTCGCTACCTCCGTCTCTGAAACTATTTAAATAGTTACATTTTGCAAATGTAAAATTAGTGTAGTAGCATACTTTTTGTCTTTTTCTTAATGAACTGTATCAACATTTCCGTCTTTTTGAAAGACAATAGAAAAATTACTTTTTTTTTTTTTTTTTTTACTCAAATCGTTAAACTGACATGTACATTTATCTTAAAGATAAAAAAGTGATCTATATAAACTTTCGCAGACCGCAGAATGGAGTGTTGTTTTGGAACTATTTCATGTGAAATCGTACGGCTAAACTTCTGGGCCATCATCTCGAAGTGCGTAGCCCGAAGGCCCAATCTGCACAAAAGCTTACATTCAGCTACTGCAAAGGCACAGAATTATACGGGGAAACTTGTTTACGGGCGAGCTGCATTTTTACATGACACTCTGCTATGCAGGCTATCCACAGCATGTGTTTTTAACAAGGCAAGGGGGTGTTCATAAAAATTTCATTTTATTATTTACCACGCTTCACCGCTTGCAGCTATTTTTCCGGGTTCTCCAACAGTGATCGCTTTTCACTTAAATTCAAACATCACCGAAAAGGTAGCGAGCAGACTAAAAGAAACATTTAACTCTGATTTTATACAGATTTGGATCAAATCATTAACAGTCAAAATAATAGCATGGTTCACTTATGAGGAAAAAAAATTTTTTTTAAGTTAATGCGTGCAATTTTATATAAAGTCCAAACCGAAAGAATCTTGTATAATTGACCATGGTGTACAATATTCCGTTTCATTTATAGTTTGAGACAAAATCACGCATTGTATATTTTTGCTTGTACAGCATAATGCTTTTTTTTTTTTTTTATCTCGAGTAGTATTAAGGTAACAGAACTCGTTGAAATACCATTTTTTTATGCTATTGCTTTTACATATGGCAAAGTTTGCATTTCTAGGTTCGTAGTTCCGAAATTCGGACACAGCTGGAAGAAAAATAACTGACAGAGAATGCTGAGGACTCTAATAAATTTTAAATAAAAACCTACCACAATATAAATTCTTTAAACTCCAATAAATATTCCCAGCAAATCCAGAGCATAAAAAATATTTAATGACATTTTTTATGCTTTCAAAAATCTGATGCTTGCATACCATCCGATGATGACCAGCCAAGCACTCGAGTTCACTTCAAAGAATACCTCTCGTCGCACAGTTTTGACTTTCGCTAATAAGAGATGTCATCGTAGTCAGCACCCTAAACGTCTACCAGCTTTCAATGAAACGAAACATACTGTACAGTCGACTAGAGTAAATTAAAAACATTGAACAAATTTTTAAAAAGTCTGAATGGTAGATTATAAAATAAATATTGTAAAAAGCACACGCTAATGGTAAGATTAATGACTAAATTCCTATTAGATTAGTACATATTTTCAAATATTTTAAAATCTTTATTGTTTCTTTAAATATAATAGAAGTAATAGATGCCTGGTTTTCATTTTTCAAGAAGTTTAATCATTGAATTGCCGTAGCTTAGTTTTAAAAATAAATAGCATTAGCAAAAAAAAAATTAAAATTCTGAGTTAAATACCCAGAGAGATGAAAAAAAAAATTAAATTCTGAGTTAAATACTCAGAGAGATGGGAAAAAAAAGAGAGAGAGTTATTCACATAGAAATGCTTCTAGGACGCTTGCAGAGACTAAACTCTTCCTATACATTTTTTTCTACTCACAGACAGTGAGCTCCCCTCTCTCACATCGCTACAAAAATACAAGTATGTAGTACGAACAAAATAGAAGGGTCTACCAAAAAGTTTTGTACTGCTTAGTAAAACAAATCCGAAGAGAAATTTTACAAAAACTTTGTTTGTGTTATATGTTCCATGTAAAATTTAGTTTTTGACGTTATTGACTGCTTTGTTGAAACATTTGTCAAGGCGTAGCACAAGTTTTTAATGCACCTTCTGCAAAGGGGGTGTTTGGGCACACCAAACTCTTACGTCACTTAGACGTCATCATGGGTTGCCCTGGCGAAGAGTTCATAATTAAATTGAAGAGAGAAAAGAGGTAAGAAATATTTTGGCAACACGCCAGTAGTTTTTGGTTCATGTTTGGAAGAAAAAAGTGAATGTAAATGTTGTCGTTTTATAGTCGTATAAATAAAAATTTTTGCAATTAATAAATTCGTCGTCGTTTGAATAAAACTCTAATTAAAACATCAAACATTTATGGTCCGTCATAGAACCGCAGAACTTTGGATTATAGTACGCTTTTAGAATAAAAGAAATCTAGTGAAATGGCTTTGGATATAAACGTTCTCGACAGAAAAAGAAGTAATTTAAAAGGACAAATAACTCGTATTGTAACGTTTCTAAAGGAAGAAGCTGACAAATCTACAGAAACATTAATTCGTTCAAAATTGGAACTTTTACGTAAACAAGAAGAAAAACTTGATGAATTAAAAGGAAATTACTATTCGATAGTTTCGGATAAAGAATTGAACGAGCATGAAGCCATTTTCGTTGAAATGGAAAAAGAAATAGAAGAAGCAGAGGTAGGTCTCAAATCTCTCATTACATCTTTGAGTTCTAATAAAGAAAATGCATTAAATAAATCATTTGAAAATATTGCAAAAGTTGAGAACAATAATACTGCAGTTGTTCGATTGCCAGATATTCCACTGCCGAAATTTTCTGGCAAATATGATGAATGGTTGAATTTCAAGAATCAATTTGAAATGATAATTGATTCTAATGTACAATTAAGTGATTCTCATAAGCTTTATTATTTACAGTCGGCCCTAATTGGTCCCGCGAAAGAAATACAAACCTTAGATGACACATATTCTTCGTTGTTCAAAGCTCTAAATGAACGATTTGAAAACAAACGTTTGATAGTAAACACGCATTTAAATACGATTTTGAGTTTTGAAAAAATAAATCATGAGTCATCTAAGGATTTAAGACACTTAGTTGATTGCTACCAAAAGCATTTAAGGGCTTTAAAATTGTTGAAGTTAGAATTAAACCCACTCAGCGAAATGCTGTTGATAAATATTGTTCTGCAGAAATTAGATAAGGAAAGTAGAAAAAACTACGAGTTAACTTTAAACTCAAACGAGCTTCCAAATTGGAATTCATTTATTGATTTTTTACAAAAAAGATGTCAAGTGTTGGAGAATATAGAAAAGAGTTATAATGTAGTAATGAAGCCTAAAATAATTTCAGTACAAAATAAAACTAAAACATTAGTTTCTCGTGAAAGCCATGATAGTAACCGAATGTGCCCTCTATGTAAGAATAGATCACATGCATTATATAGTTGTGAAATATTTTTGAAAAATAATCCTGTGCAACGTTTCGAGACTGTTAAGAAACTTTCATTATGTATAAATTGCTTGAGCAGTCGACATAAAGTTAAAGATTGCGAATCAAAATATGTCTGTCGTCTGTGCAGATTGAAACATAATGTTTTGTTGCATAGAGACGGCGCACCGCCGCACTCGTTCGAAAATGCAAGTAGTTCATCGAACACTGATGACACTTTTGATGTTAACCAGAGTCTAAAGGAAAACAAAGTAGAAAATTCTAATTTAACAAAAAATTTCAGTTCTGTATCGTCAAATTCGATAATGAAAAATAAAACGGTTTTGCTTTCAACAGCCATTGTTTGGGTGACTAATAGATTGGGTAAATCTATCCCTGCTAGGTGCATTTTAGATTCAGGAGCGCAATCTAATTTCATGACGATAGAACTTGCAAATAACTTGTCATTAATCAAGAAAAATATTAATGCGCCTGTATCTAGCTTGGGCGGAAACGTCACTACTATAAAATCGTCAGCACAAGCGGGCATAAGTAACAGGGATAAATCGTTTTCTTCAAAAGAAATATTTTTTCTTGTTCCAAAAATTACAAGTTTTACCCCTTCTACACATCTAGATATCTCTGAAATTAATATACCTAAATTTGTTGAATTAGCTGATCCAGCATACTTCAAACCAGGAAAAATCGATGCACTAATAGGTGCGGGACTGTTCTATAAGATTTTAAAAGGGAATACTTGCAAGATTAACGATCAAATGCTCATGCAAGAATCTGTGTTTGGGTGGATTGCTACAGGGTCTCTAAAAGAACTTCAACCGTCTCTTGAAATCCGCTGTAATTTAATACAAGAAAACGAGCCCTGGAATAATGAGTTGAAGCGATTTTGGGAACTAGAATCTCTAGGAATAGTGCATGAAGATGTAAAATTAGAAGAGGATCAGGCAATGAAAATATTTAATACAACTACAACCTTTGAAAATGGTCGTTACGAGGTACGTCTTCCATGGAAGACAGATTCACCTGAACTTGCAAACAATTATAATGTCGCTAGGCAACGCCTTTTAAGTTTACAGAGAAAATTTGACAAAAATGAAGATTTGTACAAACGATATAAAGACATAATCGAAGAATACTTACAACAAGAAATAATTGAAGATGCACATCTCCAGAAAACGTCGGATACACCAACTTACTATTTACCTCATCAAGCTGTGTGCAAGGAAGACAGACTTACAACAAAAACACGAATCGTGTTCGATGCAAGTTCACACGACACCAACGAGTTGTCTTTGAATGACTGCTTGTGGCCAGGTCCAAATCTTAATCCGAATCTGTTTGACGTTCTTGTTCATTTTAGATTGCATAAAATTGTATGGACTTCAGATATCGCTCAAGCCTTTTTACAGATATCATTGTCTGATAAAGACAGGGATGCAGTAAGATTTTTGTGGCTTAAAGAAGCAAAAGAAAATGAAAAGATTCTTCAGACTTACCGGTTCAAGCGTGTCCTTTTTGGAGTGAACGCTAGTCCTTTCTTGTTATCAGCAACAATAAAGAAGCACATAGAACAATTTCGAATCGAAAATCCAACTACTGTAGAATTAATTGATAATTGCTTATATGTAGACGATTTCATTGCTGGTGCGGATTGTATACAAGATGCTCTAAAAATCTCTTGCGAAGCGAAAGAAATAATGCAGAAAGCAAATATGACTCTTCGAAAATGGATATCTAATGATGAAGCCTTAATGGAAAATTGGAAAGAATGTGGATTTGACACTCAAGCACAATATGATTCGATTAGCTTAGGATCCAATTTAGCAAAGGTCTTAGGAATGGCATGGAACACTGTAGATGACTGCCTTACAATGGAAGTTCAAAGTTTGGTTCAGTTCTTGTCTTGTCAAAAGAATACAAAACGTTTTCTTCTGCAAGCAGTAGGGAAGATTTTCGACCCCCTTGGAATGTTGACTCCATTTACCGTGCGAGCAAAATGCCTTTTCCAAAAATTGTGGGCAAGAAAAATTCCTTGGGATGAAAACTTGCCAGAAGACATATTAGAAGAATGGTTGCTCTGGTGTGCTGAACTTCCAAAGCTTTCTGAATTGAAAATTCCCAGGAACATTCTTTACACTTCTGATGATGAAATTGAAAAAATCGAAATCCATAGTTTCTGTGATGCAAGTAAGAAGGCCTTTGGTGTGGCAGTCTATGTACGTGTGGTGAAACAAAACAGAGTTGAAGTCAATCTCATCGCATCGAAAAGCCGAGTTGCTCCCCTTAAAAAGGTCACGATACCAAGGTTGGAACTTCTTGGCGCATTATTAGCAGCACGTTTGACTGGTAAAATCAAACCAATTATTGATTCGAAAAGAATATCATCAGCTTACTTCTGGACAGATTCTAAAATTGTCTTATATTGGATAAAGAGTTCGAACAAAAAATGGAAACAGTTCGTAGCTAATCGTGTGAAAGAAATCAAGTCATTGACTGACACAAACAGTTGGTTTCACTGCCCTGGCAACGATAATCCTGCCGATCAACTGTCCAGAGGTACTAGTATTCATTCCCTTTTAGAAAGCAGCATGTGGTGGAATGGACCGACATTCCTGATGTCTCGTTACCTTCCAAAGAGTGAGGAAGATCTTAAAATATCCGAAGAAGATATTCTTCCCGAAATGAAGAAGAATTTCCAGAACTCTGAATTAGATGACTCTAAATTAACTCTTTCTATTGAACTCGTTCCAGATATCCTTGATTCTTTGTGTAATATTAGTAACAAATTTGCTAAAATTGTACGTGTTTTAGCCTTTATTTTCAGGTTTTCTAAAAACTGTCGTCGAAATGCTGAGAAATGTTCTGGTCTTCTCACAAAAAAGGAGCTGGAGTCGGCAGAAAATCTATTAGTAAAAATTGCCCAAAATAGTGAGTTTAAAGATGACATAAGATGTCTCAGGAAAAACGGTAAAGTGGCTCCCACAAGTAAGATAAAAAATCTTAATCCTTTCCTTGACCAATCAGGAATAATAAGGGTAGGGGGGCGATTAAATAATGCATCCATTTCTTATGAGCGGAAACATCCCACCTTACTTCCCGCCAAAAATAAGCTAACTTTATTGATAATTAAATACTACCATGAAAAATATTTACACTCTGGCCCACAAACTCTTTTATATCAAATAAGACAAAAATATTGGCCTTTAAATGGGCGAAATTTATGCAGGAAATTAGTTCATGATTGTATTTTATGCTTTAGAGTGAATCCTAAAACATGTAATCAAAAAATGGGAGATTTGCCTGAAGTAAGAATCAACCGAGATTTTGTGTTCAATTCAGTTGGAATTGATTTGTGTGGGCCATTTTTCATAAAAAACAAATACCAACGTAAAGCCTCTCCTTCGAAAGTTTATGTTTGTCTATTTATTTGTCTTGTGACAAAGGCAATTCATTTGGAAATTGTTTCCGATTTAACAACGGAATCCTTAATTGCAGCCCTTAAACGTTTCATAGCGAGAAGGGGCAAATGTTCAAAAATCTTCTCGGATAATGCTACTAATTTTGTTGGTGCAAACAACGAATTGAAACAACTCTTTAATTTAATAAAATTTCAAGATGAATCGTTAGTAAATTTCTCTATTGAAGAAAAAATAGAATGGAAGTTTATACCTCCTAGAGCTCCTAATTTCGGTGGTCTCTGGGAGGCAGGGATAAAATCATTGAAATATTACATGAAACGTATCGTAGGCAGTACACTCTTCTCATATGAAGAATTTCTTACCCTTCTCGTACAAATTGAGGCAATGTTAAATTCACGTCCTCTGACTCCTCTTTCAGCTGAGATAGACGATTTGGAGGTGCTAACACCGGCACATTTTATTATAGGGAGACCACTTACCGCTATACCGGAACCGTCTTTATTGGACATTAAAACTAACAGGCTCAGTCTATGGCAAAAAACTAATAAAGTAGTAGACACAGTTTGGAAAAAATGGTACAACAGCTATTTAAATAATCAACAACAACGTTCAAAATGGATGTTTGAAAAAAGTGACATAAAAATCGGGGATATGGTCATAATAAAAGAAGATAACGTACCTGTATGTAAATGGCCTTTGGGACGTATAATTAATATATACCCAGGGAAAGATAAAATTATTAGAGTTGTTGATGTAAAAACGCAGACAGGTGTATTCAAAAGAACTGTTTCCAGACTGTGCCTGCTACCTTTAACACCTTGATGGAGGTAACGTGAATATTTGTACATAAGACTTACCTAATTTGTTATTATTGTGATTATGTTTGTACTGTATATAGTCATATAGTAAGTGTAACTATAGTTATATAGTAGTGCATTTATATTGTAAACTTTCATGTTGATATGATTGAATGTTGTCACATTGCAATGCCGGGCGGCATGTTTGGGCACACCAAACTCTTACGTCACTTAGACGTCATCATGGGTTGCCCTGGCGAAGAGTTCATAATTAAATTGAAGAGAGAAAAGAGGTAAGAAATATTTTGGCAACACGCCAGTAGTTTTGGTTCATGTTTGGAAGAAAAAAGTGAATGTAAATGTTGTCGTTTTATTGTCGTATAAATAAAAATGTTTGCAATTAATAAATTCGTCGTCGTTTGAATAAAACTCTAATTAAAACATCAAACAGGGGGGTTACGACTACTGCAACTTACATACATGCATACATGTGTGTGATGAGGGAGTAAAGAATATGCATTTTATATGGCAAAAAATTCCTCATGGGGGGGTTATGACCCCTCTAACCCCCCCCCCCTTGGCTACACCTCTGGCTGCAGGCATTTAAATTTTAAAGCCCCTTTGAACGAATGCAGGCGCCTATATACATGTTCACAAGTGATTATCAGTCAAACTATAAAATTGCCGCGTAAAAAGCTATGATACAGATAAATTCCTAAGAACTGTCACACACTTTGATGAAAATAGCCTTTCACCGAATATTTCTACAAAGGAGTCTTATCTACGTTTATAAGACGCTTCAAATCCTAGAACTTTGTGCACAAGTAACTTCTCGTATCTCAATCTACATACTACATACGATCTAGATACGATTTTCTGGTGCAAAACACCAGAAAAATTAAATGTAGTCCCTAGAAAAGAATAAGATTCCACTCAATCCATCCTTCAGTTTTTTTTTTTTTTCTTTTTTTCCCTATGAACAATATGTTAGGGAAAATATTTTATTTTCTAAATTCATCCCATCCTTTATTTTCCTTTATCATATGCATGAAATTCTACGACTGTAAACATTAATTATTATTTATTTAATGCAGTGGCTTCTTTCCTTGTAGTCGTGATGGCCTATTTATAGAGAGGTAATATCTTTGTTCAAGTGAATGTAAACTTGAAAATCATACGCGAATGACACATCTTTTTACAGCATAAACAGATTAAGAGATATAAAAGAGGGGGGGTAGGGGGGGTTGTGCATTGTCACTCGCCCGTATCCTTGCTCCCCCTCTCCCTCCCCGCTTTTCCGTTGAAAAGAAAGGGCTGAAAGAGAAAACCAAAATTCAATTTCTATTGGTTAACGTTGCAGCCAACCAGGAGCGCACTGCTTAATCAATTATCAAAAATCTTTTGACCTCCACCCTCTTATTCAATATATTCCTCCCCCCTCCCCTCAATCTCACCGCTTCCATTGCTGATCTTGCGTATAGCACAGGAGATTTAACAAGCTACATTTTTAAAATATTTTTTTTCTTTATACTACCGCCTGCGTGCACCGTCCAGCATAATGCATCCTACCTTCTGTGCGAGCCACGCAGGAAAAGTTAGAGGTTACGAGCGAAGAATTAAAACTCGCAGGTCGTACCATGTGAGAAAGAGTTAAACTATTATCCGGTGGTTAATTAGTAAACAGCGCATACAATCTAACAATGAACTTAGTTCTTTAATTTTTTGTAGTAAATAGCCTGTTCAAAGGATCTATTTGTGTGTACAATTTAAAAAGTTTACGATTGTACTTTAGGATTAGACGTTAAAAGTTAATTTCGGAAAAAATAGTTAAAATTTAGTAAAATATATGTACTTTTTTTAATTAATTAAAAATAATTAATAATACCATCTATATCGTGAGATGACACATTACTCAAGACAAAAAACATATAATGTACGAACTAATTTCAATAAATCGAAAAACAAAGAAGTCCTAATGGAATTCTTCAGTTTATAAAATCTTTCCGAAAATTTCAAGATAAATACGTTAAAATTTGTCCTGTTTTTATTATCACGTTCTGTTTATATGGTACTTATCAGCAGTAAAAAAAAAGGCTCCAATTAAAAAATTATAACCAAACCATAATAAATAGACTAAAAATAAACTATACTTGCCCTTACAACGGTCCTAACCTGTAAATGAATCTTCACCTTTCAGTGAGTAGGTCATGGCAGTGAAACAGAACAGCTTATGGTATTGGTCACCGCACGCTGCTGGGGCACGTTGATAGGATTTTTTCTATGTTTTAGCCCATTTACATATTTATTTTTTTTTTTACCGCTGAACAATAATAATATAGTTAAAAGCTTATACTTAAATGTCAAGAAACTCATACCATTAAATTTTATGATGTACTTGTAACGATTTACTTCATACTTTATTCCGTTGCTCGTGTTAAGAAAATTATATTCTGTATGGCTGCATGACAAAGTATTTTTGTCAACAGCGTGAGAAAAGCCTTTTTCAATGTCTACTTTTGAAAAGATAAAATGTTTAATTAGTACATGAATTAAATGCACTAATTATAAAATTACCAATTTATTATTATAAATTGATTTAAAAAAATAAAACGTTTTAATATTTTTAGTTCTTTATTTTCTTGTCAGAGATTTGACGCTAACAACATTCTTGTGTGTTAAGTAAGTAAATTATTCATTGCATTGTTAATGAAATAGCTATTAAATTTTCAATAACGATAACGCTGAGATGTTGACAGGAAGGCCGTTGCCAAGAAAACATTTCAGGGGAAGTGTTCATGTTTGATATTTCTACTCGGTATATATAATGGTCAATATAGAAACATCAAAATAGGGAAGTACAGTAAAAATATACAACATCTTATTCAGAGCTGCGTTTTGTAAGCGCTATAGAGCTTATGGATTGATTATTTTTTTATCTGTAAATTTCTTTTGTTTTCAACTTCAATTTATATTTCCTTATTGAAATCATACTCAGACTCTAATTTCTTCATATTTGCAGCATATCTTTCTTACGTGATTTTACATTAAAAAGAATTGTACTTTTATGAAGTACGGACGAGATAGACATTTTAAAAACGGAAAATATTTCTCCACATAAAGAAAATCTATGCCTAAACTTTTTGACAAATAGTGGATCAAGCGTCTAAAATTTCTAGAAGAGGGAGGTTTGACCTAAGTTTTATTGTTGGTAGTTACATTTCTACCCCAAATTACCTGGATTTCGACCGTTTTTAATAGGTTGTTTAAATTAGAATTGCGCAACTGGAATTACATATTACATTATTAACGAATGAGTATTGAAATAATATTATTAGCTATTAGAAATAAGTTCAGTTCGCAAGATGTAATGAAAAATGGTATAATGTGGCGTTGAAGTTAAAACTTTATATAGAAGGTTACGGCTTAAAAAATCACTCTGATAAACCAAAAAATCAGCGTTTCAATCGTGTTATCTTGGTATACAAGGAGAGAGAGAGAGGGTGGGGGGATATTTACAGACTTTTGTAGATCGTTCAAATAAAATATAACAAATTAAATAAAAATTCATCTAATTTCAGAAGATAATCCGAATTAGAGATATAATTTCCTTTATTTCGTCAGACTAAGTCTGTAAACTGTAACAAAAACTAATAATGTACATTATTAACAAGTTAAGACAGTAAACGATTAACAAAATAATGTAATAATACTTTGTTTTGTTTGGTTACAAACGTGCAAGCTTGGGAATCACTTTAAGATGTCAAAAAGCAAGAGAATGCGCCCACACGGTGTATGAAGGCCCTCTTTACGACTTATTCCAACATTTTTCTGTCAAGCACCCTTTTTACTGGAGCTTCCGGCTTGTGAACATCGTTGGGGACTCGCCCTCCCGCAATTCCACGCACGCTCTGTCGTTATCTCGCTTATTAATCGCGTTATCGGGTATAGGCTCTCAGGAAGCGCAGTTGTGTTGAACCGGTGGGATCCAAAGAGTTGCGCGGCGCATAATGATGAGAAATAATGCGAAATTATGGGAGACTGCGCCGAAATTTCCTGGAGGAAACGACTCTTGATTTATGTAGGAACAACTCTCTTACGTGTGTACTTAGGTAAAAAAAAGAGTGTATTTTTCGGATCTGTAATTGCTTTTGAATTATTCCGCGTTTCCTGTGGTGTTTGGATTTGCAGAGAGAGAGGATATGGTTCTTTGGCGAAGTGGACAAAGACCGAGAGAAGAGGGGGGGGGAGGGGGGAGACGCGCCTTACATATCAATGGGACGGGTGAGAAAATTCGGGAAAAATTGTGTTCGCGCTGTCGTAAGTGATCGTAATTTTTTAACTATGTATATGGAAATAGCACACCTTTTCCGTCTGACTCTTGATAATAATCAGGATTTTTTTTTTTTCTTTCCAGTGTAGCAAGAATTGAGTAGAGTTCATTGTTGTTGTTTACGCGTTTTTCCCCAACCCCTTTAGCAATGCTTGTCTTTCTATTTTTTTTTTAATTTTAATTTTTTAAAAATTATTGTTGTTGTTTGTTTGTTTACACAGGATTTGAGAGCAAATGATAGAATTGAAAGTGTAAATTTTAATTAATCTACTAGTCCTCCTTTTTTTTATTCGTCGTTTTTGGATTTTGAATAAGTTATGAACAAGATGGGATTTTTTTCTTCACTACATGAGACAGAAACCACTTTTAACCTGAATCTTTATTTATTTTAGTAGTCTGCTAAAAAATGTAACGAACTATTGGATCCAAGCAAATTGCGAGTAATTTATAGGACAAAAGTTGCATTTCAAACTAAACTTCATATTTTAATCATAAACAATGTCATTTTAATAAAAAATTACGAAATTTCATGGATTCAACCTGACCCTCACTCGTTTTATCAAAATCTGCATTGCATTAGACTTACATTTCTAACAACTCCCTATAACCTAAAAGCGCAATATATTATATGCTAAATTTTATATAATGTCTACAATTTCCACAAATCTCACTTAAATTAACACAATGCTCTGTAAATATCAAAACGCGAAAGTACGGAAACAGAAGGATTAGGCACATGAACCTTTCCCCCGCCCTTTAGGTGAATTAAGTTTATATTATGAAATATCATAAGATAATTTTAGATTTATGCACTTGCAAATTCAAATGTTCTTATAAGCGTTCTAGAATCGAAGAAGGCAGAAAAAATTTGGTTCCTCCTGAAATTTTCCTGTAATACTCGTTTTATACGTCGGTGCTAAAAAAAAAAAAAAAGATAATCAAGGACTCTGAACCAAGGGCATCTACAGGTGAGGTTTAAAGCCCTAGAGTAATACCAGGATAATTATTAAACACGCACTCACGCCACCTGTGCAGGAGTCAGATAAATTTTAAAGTCATCTTACTTCTAAGTTTACTAAGTGCAACCATGTTCTCTCTATGACATTTTGCACCGCTATCAGACATCGCATGAATTAAACTTAATCTTTCTCAAAGAAGGTAAGTAGAGTTATAAAATGTAATTGCAGGTGAAGCCGAAGCTAGAATCAAATTTTTGGAACTGTTTATGAATACGAATGTTTAGTTAAGGCAAAATGATATTGACGAAGGATAAACATTTAAACTTGTAGCCATTTTCTCTGAAAAAAAAAAAGAGATTTAGAAATTGTTTAATACAACTTTTTTCACGACAGTATCTAGCAATTGAAGATCAAGCTACAGTAAGAATTAAAGATGACCCATATTTTCTCCGTAATTCTTTCTTTTTAAAAAAGGATTTCCAAAATACAATGCGTTTTATATTCATCTGTATTGAATATCAATACGCCCTTTTTCCTGGGCAGACCCCACCCATACAAGTCTTCTGTCTTAATAAAACAACAGAAGAAGAAAATAAGTCTGGCTACTACAATGCAATCTCGGCACAGATAGAGAGGGAACAGCAGCGAAGTCACTTTTATTGATGTCCGAAACAATGAAATGGTTTTATATGTAGATACATATCTGCAAAAGTCTTTGGGATCTTTCTCAATAGTTGGTTGACAGCGTGCTTGGATTTAAATCAATGGAAAGGAATATACATGCTTTTTTGTTTTGTTTCTCAAATATGTACTTGAGTTTATTTTTACTTGTTTGATTATTCTTTCATCTAACATCCGTTTATTAAGCTCACTTATAGAAGAGAAAATGGGATAAGAGTAAAATAGTAATTTCATGTAAATGTTATATTGTTTGTTTATCGCCGCACAAAGAAATGAATGGAAAAGTTTTAAATTTATTTAAAAATATAATTTTAACGAGCTTATCGCTTTTTTTTCATAAATACATAACTATTTCATTACTTTTTTTCATTGATTACATTACAATTTCTTTTCCATAATTTCTCTATTTCCACTTAAATAATTTAAATTTAACTTTAAAGTTGTAGGTAGATAATGAACTACTGAGATACATGTATAGATTACTAGATAGATAAATATATAAATGCCGACAAAAAGTTATAAATTATATATTTTACTAAAAGTATTATAATACAAAATTATAAATCATTGTAAAGATTCTATCTCCATAAAGATATTTTTTAATGCAGGAACCAAACAGAAATTTAAAAATAAGTTTAATTTTAATTAAAATAGTTCTTTTGATTAACCAAAAAAATTAAAAAAGTTTTTTAAGTACAAATTTATTAAATGTATTTTAAAATCAATAAACAAAGTTTTCAAAACATAATTATCTTCATAAAATTAGAAAAAAATGTGTATTAAAATATATATTAAGAAATACAAATGTCTTTTTATGTAACTCGTTCTCTCACTTTTTTTTCAATAAATGAAATTTGTGATTTAACAGCTTTAAAAAAGAGATTAAAAATCACAACTATTCTTAAAATTTTAAGTATATAGAACCATGAAAACCTTAAACACAGTATTTTACACTAACATTAAAAGTATCCATATTAGAATGAAAGAAAATAAAAGAAACTATATTATTTAATATTACTTTCAAAGTTTTATTCTGAGAACTGCGACCTATCATCTAGAAGGGCTACTAGTGGTTTGAATGCATGCGTAATTTGAGCTTAAGGCTCTTCCTCAGACAGATCGAAAGAAGTTTCCTTTCCATGTTAAGCAATGGGAATTTTATTACTTCGGTTTTCAAGTAATATCTCGGCACTAAATTAATATTTTTAAATTTTTCTTTCATTGTTGTTTTCTTGAAAGACTTCTCACCTTTTCCATCTTTCAGATTTTAGAAATATTGCTTTGATGTATTTTTTATTTAATATTAAACACAATCATCTATCTACAAAGACACGAATTCTGACAGTCAACTGCGATTTTCTCAGACCAGACTAACTTTTTTGAAATTTGGTAAAGATAGAAAAATTGCAGCGCACTTTGCCTTTTCAAATACATAAGTATTTTTTATCTAATCCATAAATTTGATTTTTAGCGATTTATTTACACATTTTTGATGAAAAATTTTCAGATGTTTTCCACCCCCACTTGCCCACGTGTTGCGTTACCACCCGCAGAGATGAAACGGGGAGAAGGAGGAACTTGATTTACGACTCCGCAGAAAAACTCTGTTGACCAAGCCTGTTTAAAGGCTTGGTTTGTATTGAAAAGGAATAGATTTGTTTCGGATGGATGATGTAAATGGAGGGACAGTTTACATTGCACAGTACGGAGTACAATTTCCACTTATATAATATTTAAAAAGTTTAAATGCACAAACTTTTTTAGGTGAAGCAGCTTCAACCTAAAATTGTAGGAAAGCTTATTTCTCTTTTGTATTTCCATATATATGGAAGTTTCCTTCAGATGTTCGGTAATCAACTAAAGCACTATTCATTACGCTCATTACCTATATATATATATATATATATATATTTACTTGTATATAATTTTTCACACAGCTATATAAAATGCTAAAGAAAAGGGCCTTTTGCATATAAGTAAAGGTTAAAAAGAAATATAAGTAAACAGTATTATCCAGTAAGTAAAAACATATTGGACTAATTTGTATGTGTGTGTGTGTGTATCTATGCACGCGCAATCGAATAGGCAAACTCACATCATCTAATCCGAAAGTCACTAGTGACCAGAGTGTTTGACAAATTTTAATCGAACTTGGCTATTAATCATCCGCATCTTTTTTTTTTTTTTCCCTGTAATTCCAACTTCCAACAATGTCCGCCTTCTTTTCATACTACCCTCTGATTGCAGTTCTATATCTTACGTTTTCGGGTCCCAGATGTATGTTTATACTTATCCGTTACAAAAGCTTCATTAGTAATCAGTCAAATATATTGGCGCCTTTCTTTTCCTTTCTTATTGCATGTTTAAACTTTAGTACGAGACTGCGTCTGTGTGATCCAGAAGAGGTTTTGGAAGACACAATTATTTTATTTCCCCGTGAGACTTGTCGCGCCAAAAATTCGCAACATACGTCCTCTAGGAGTGGAATTCGAGGCAATTGCCCCTCCTCCCCTCTCGGTGGGTCAGGGTCAGCTGGAGGGGACCCCTTTTTCGTATGTTGTCCCAGGACCACAGTATAAATTTTTGAATAACTCAAAATGAATCCCGATTTCAATATGATGACTGATCAAAAATGAAGGAAAAACATTGTTTACGCATCGAAATTTTGAAGTACGGACGCAGCTATAACGGGCATTATTTATTCTGTTGGCTAAAAGGGAGGAAAAAACAGAATATATTTAAAGAATTGGTTCATATTAACCATTTTAAAAAAATTCTCTGTGGTATTAAAACATCCAAAAACATACTACTCACTCACAAAAATACTTCTAAGCCGATTTGAAATTTCGCAATCAAATGAAGTGTTTAACTAACTCAAAAGTATTAGAATTTGCTTTTAGGAGCATATTTAAAATTTTCTGTGCATTTAAACTTCTTCAATGTTATATCAGTGTAAATTTTACTCCGTGCTGGGCAATGCAAATTGTGCTCATTGATATTTAATTAATTTAATTGGGAGGATACAAAACTGAAACGCCCGACACGTGAAGATGCCTCTGATTACAGGATCTTGGCTCCCAAGCTGATGAGCTGATTTCAGTGAAATTTATTTTGTTTCAAAGCTGATTTCACGAGTGTTTCTTAGTTGCATTGGACGATATTGATTTCAACATATTGAGGCTTTTTTTTTAAATATAAATGCTTATTTGCACTTGTCTTCTAGGTGTGGTTGATTACATTCTTAATAACTAAAGCAGCCTTTTATTAATGAATATGTCATTTTATCTCTCACCCCCTTTATTGAATTGTCCCAAAAAAGCGACATAATTTTACATATATTTAAATACTATTAGTTCGCAACAACTTTAATCCATTGTTACAATATTTCGTAAGGTGTAGATATGCATCCCATGTATTTTTCTATAAATAGGTTACAATCATAAAAATTTCAACATAGGGTTACCAGGCGAAAAGCACGAAAGGTGAGAGATAAAATGACATAGTTAATTAATATCGTTTTAATATGGCAATAATGAAACTAAAAAATTAGGGTGGGTCATAGGGGTCTCCCCCTGACGAGGCTCGAACAGCCGAGTTATATATATATATATATATATACACAGTGGAACTTGCCTTATGTGACCACCCTCGGAATCAACAAAACTGATCATCTTATAAAGTGGTCACCTTACAAAGGTTGCAATGTGCAGTGATTAGAAAGGGAAAATTTACAAAAGTGGTCAGTATAGACTTGTGGTCTCTTTACGAAGGTGGTCACTTTAGGAGGTTCCACTGTGTATATGTAATGCGAGGTATATCTTATTTGCAGTACATATTGTGTTTTACTTATTAGTTATATATATATACATATATAGATAGATAGATAAATAGATAGATAGGAAACTCGGCTGTTTGAGCCTCGTCAGGGGAAGAAACCCCCCCCCCCCGAACCCCCTAATTTTTTGTTTCATTATTGCCATATCAAAACGATATTAATTGACTATGTAATTTTATCTCTCATCTTTCGTGTATTTTGCCTGGTTCAAGTTAACCATTTGCTCCCCATTTGTGGAACAAATTAGAAATGTTGAAAATAACTCTTGAACAACAATCAGGGAATTTAGATCTGAACACAATGATAAAACACATCTGAAAAAACTTCGTATGAACTTTTTTGCACATGAAATCAAATGCAACAAATGGAGTTTATTTCCAGATAGTTCAATTATTTTGCACATCTGGGGCGTCAAGTATCAGCACATTAAATGTTTTGTAAGTAGTTTATGCGAATTTTATTAAAATTTCAAACCTTCATATTTTTTCCTGCGAATTTTCTGTTTTTATTTGCGAAAATTCCGTACCGCTAATTATAATTCAAAAATTCTTAAAAAGATATAAATCTAACAAATTTTTTGTCCATTTTTTGTGGTATTATTCTTGAAAAGATGGTTAGATTCTGAAACTTTCAATAATTTTGACCAGTAGTGTACATATATATTCTGGATTCTATCTGTTCTGGATATATTTTTTTCCAGAAAACACACAGTTTGCAAAATTTCGAAATCGGTATCAGCCGAGGTCAGAAAAGTTGTCACTTGGGTTGGATAATAACCCTGTAATTTATTTCGAAGTTCGACAATGTCTTCCGGTGGCGCCAACGCCTTTAAATTTGGGAATTAGGGCCAAAATAAACATTTTCTTCCCGATAACACAATTTTTCCGAATTTTGAAATCCATATCAGACGAGCGCGGAAACTTCTTTATATGATACACTCTAAAAATAAGAAGCATTTTTACCGCAGAACTATTAAAGATTTCCAAAATCCGGTAAATTTTATTTTTGGAAATGCTTTCGCTAAAATACCCGATTTTAAATGAGCCAGTGCCATCTGAAGATATTGTCCGTTTTTTTATTTTTAGGAGGGGAGGGGGTTGAGCAGTTACTTACTAACCCAGGAACAACTTTCCAGCATTCGGCTGATACAGATTTCAAAAATCCGGTGAGCGGAAAAAACGCCACCGGAAAAAAACGCCACTTTTAATAGTTTTATGATGTAACATAGTCGTTATATGCTAATCGATGAGGAAAGGAGCGTAGCCAGAATTTTTTTTTCGGGGAGGGGGGTTGTATGAGATATAATTTTGTATTGATAAACTTAATTTCTTTAAAAAAAAAAAAAAAAAGAACACGGTTATTAGCCAACCCAAGAAAAAACTTTCCGTACTCTGCTGATATCGATTTTGAAAATTCGCAAAAATTGTGTTTTCGAGGGAAAAAAATTCCTATTTCGCCCCAATTTGCCACTTTTAAAAGTTATTATATATATATTAAAGATCAGAAAACAAAGTCAAAGACTAGGAAGTAGGTAAATTTGTATTATACACGAAAATATTTTACACAATCAATCGTGTAAACTATTATGCATATTTTAATTTGTCGCAACTGCATACTTTTAATGAAAGTGTTTTTCAACGCCCAGATTTAAGCAATTATGTATATAAGGAAGTTTAAAAAATGTATTGTCACTTTTTCATCATATTAACCAAACTAGAAATCAAAGCCCGTTGTGGAGGCAAATACAACGGGCGCTTGAAAAAACATTCGACGAAAATGTCTACACTGAATACATTTAGTCTTCGTCTACCTAAAATAAATAACTTCCTATTCAATTTTTATTATACACCCAAATCGAATTTCATCCTCTTCTGGAAACGCGCGGAAACTTATGGCATTCAAAAGATTTTGTTTTGTGTTCACAGTCATTCTCATATCCATGCAGACGATTTATTTGTGAAAAAATAAATAAATAAACTATGTAATCTTGAAAAACAATTTTAAAGGAATGAATCACAATTTTCCCTTCAAAGGCAGATAGATAACCGTGACGTGAATATGACAATTTTTTTACACTTTGAAAGTCTAATTTTTTCACTCAAATTATTCGCTTTTTTGAATCTCTGAAATAAAATGGAGCTGAAAATGGCAAAAAATCTCTTACAAAAATTAGGGAACCGGTGGGTTTTCAGATTTTCAAAGTAACAGAGATTGTTTTTATATTTTTATACATAGTTATGAAAAATTTCAAGCGGATCGTATGAATGGTGTGGGTGTTATTAGGCTTTTTCTGGTTTTTAATCTTTTTGGAGTAATGGAGGTAAAATATTTACATCGAAGTGGTTTGCCTGGAAACTTTACAAATTGAGTCAGCCAGTCAGGGTTCAGCGTAACTATATAGTAGAATAATTACGATGTAAAATTTCTCATATTCGCGCTTCGATATTTTCTTTTAAAATGTTAATTTTTATAACAACACTTTACAAATTGCAGTCTCCTTTGCAAATTAAATAAATTTTTTATTATACTTGTAATTTATCATTGAGTATCCTGCAATTTAAATCTGTTCGAACCAGTGGCGCTCCCAGGATTTTAGTTTAGGGGGGAGCTGGGCTACATAATATTTCTGAACTCAGTCATAGTGATCTCGGTTAGTTACAACTCTCTTATAACGTCAAAATATTCGGTATTACTTGACTGTCCCATAGAACATAAGCAATGTAACTCATTATAGAGTCATAAATAATTATCTGATCTTTTGAGCAACGTTGTAACCGTGTGTAAGAGTGTTTCAACTAACTGTGAGCATTTATTTAAAAACTTTATTGGTTAGAAATAATTTGAGGACAGTTAAAAAAAGAAAGAAAGAACTAAAAAAAATTAATTCATTAGCTACAGTTTTCATTTTTTAACGCTTTTCGCTTCTAACTTTCTACCTTTAGGGGGGCTTCAGCCCCCATAGCCCCCTCCGTAGTTGCGCCTATGGTTCGAACGAATACACTCAACTGAAAATAAATTTTGCTCAGGCAGCGGGGGCATGTAGACGGAGGTCACAGGTCAAAATCTCCCAACCCGCCAACGGGTCATAAATTTCCCATCAGTAACGGACACGCGAGCTACCGCATTTCGCGATAGGAGCTTTTGTGAGGGGGGTAGGAAATTGTTCCTCAAAACGCGACTCGGGAAAATTTCTGTCTGAGGAGGGGCCTTAATTAGAAAAAAATACAGTGTTTTAAAGCTAAGTATAAACAATACAAGTATATATTCTTTATCTTGCAACACTGAATATTTCCATTTATAAGTTTGTATTACATGCAGTATATATTTTATGCAATTTTTTACTTATTTACCATTATGTAATTTTTTTGGGACGTATTATAAACTACCAAGTGAGGCAGGAAAATGCTGACAACGAACTTATTATATGAATGTTCTGAAGGGAAATAATTGCGAGAGGACGACGAAGAAAATGTGACCGATATTTAAGTGCAAGGAACCGTAACACTACAGCTGTACAATTGAGCAAAATTTGCCAAGCTCAACTGGCATCCCACCGAGAAATCGATTCTGCGAATGAATTATTATCGTAATTGAAAGAATCGCCAATTCATGCTGGAATATTTTTATACGTTGGTAATATCAGGAGCTGGATAATTTGCATCATCATAAATTTTTAAATAAAATTCAGGATGTTTTCAGGTTTTTCTTCTTTTTTTTCAGGCATACAGAATTAAAAAAAAAAAAAAGAAAAAACAACTGCGCAGAAACTTGAAAGTGAAAAAAAAAAAAAAAATAGAACAAGGAGGAATGCTCTTTATTCAGTCTTTATTCAATCATTTAGGAGAGGAAACGTGCAATTTTTAAATAAGTTATGAAAGGATCATTGCATTTTTGTCTAAAAAAAGTCTTGTATAGTGGTTGCTTTTTATATGAAGCCTTTTATATGTTAACTAAAATGCTTTTAAATACATGCAGAGAATAAAATTACAACTGCATTTGAAAAGGTTTTACGCTTCCACCTATTCCAAATTTCACACATCAATGTACTATTTATTCATAAGGGATCAAATTGCGCTTTTAACTGCTTCTTGTGTTTAATACACATTACTTTATGTTTACGTTGTGAATTTTCACCTTCGATTATTGATGAAGTTGAAACAAAAATGTAATTATAAATTAAACGGACTTAATTACATGGAACCGGATGAAAACCAGATGTTCGTGAAACCATAACTGAATTAACAATGAATTAGGTGAACAATGTGATAAATATAACTTTCATAATGGCATTTTCATGAAAAAAATATTTTCGTAATGCTAACTACCTTCACCATGTTGTTTTTGATTCTATTTAGTTACGTTAAAACAATCATTATACAAACCATTAATTAGGATAGAAAAATAAATTGTATGTAACTTGAAAAAGTAAATGGTTAGATTCTTACTGAAGGATAATTGCACACAGAAAATTAAAAAGCAAGATTTGCACAGTTTCCCAGAAAACAAAGCTTTCCTCAAATATCTTAAAATTGCCTTAAATTACGAACAAATGGTTCTTCGTTGTGAATAATAATGCGAATGCTGTTATCCACGGTAGTGATCGGTTTTAGGACTGCACTAATGGATTAGCTGTTCGATATCTTTGATTTAAGTATCTATCCTTTCAGATATAGGTAGAGTAGGATCTATCAAATTTGGTTTCGTGGCATAAGAAAGAATTCCCCGACTTTCTTATGCCACGTAACAAACATAAATTGCCTAGTTAATTCAGAAAACACAACTTGTTGCAATTTTAGATTTTGGTTGATTTCGTGAATATAGACACGAATAGAATTACAATATTAGACCTATTTTTTCACTAGCTTTTACTGTAAAACACATCTACCTCAAGATTATGTCAACTCTCATCCCTCGTCTCAGTAGTAAAATGATAAATTTTGTATCTAAGGAAATCGGAAAACTCATGCATGGCTAAAATTTCAATTTTTTATGTATCGGTGCTGTAAAAGTCGACATCTTATGTAATGATTTTAAATCCTTCCGGCGTCATGCTAAAAATTAAATAAAGGCCACAAGTTGATCAAATATAAGAAACACGTTGATACATAAAATTTAGAAAGAGATTATCCTTCAATTACTCTTTACAACCGAGAAAAACAATGCATAGAAATACATTCAATTATATGTCGTCAGAAATTTTCCAGTTTCTTCCTATTCCCATTAACCAGCAACTTCAGTAGATTGCGTTAACTATTTTACATCGTAACTCATTCTTGCAAATCTGAACAATAAGAGTATTTACTTTGTCAATTTATGTAAATTGTAAGTTTTTGTAAGTGCATGCTCTTGAACACAAAAGAAGATAGAATTCGAATAACTTATGTAATTAGAAATTTTCATACTGACACACTTGTTATTTTACATAAGAGTAAACTTGGCTACATTATTTAACTAAACTTAAAAACTATTTATTTGTGATTCTTTTCATTTCCCCCCTTAAAACTGCTTATTGAAAGGTCTCGTCATATAAATTAATGCGGCAGTTTACTTGCTTTAAAAAGTTATAAAACCTTTTACATCAGGTACATTCGGTAAATAGCGAGCTGTACATAAGCTATACGGCGTAAAAGGCTCGGGCTCGTTATTTATGGAATGATCCTTATAGGTTATATGTCGTAGTGTTTGTTTGTTTACTAAGATGGTAATTCTTCTCAGATTTGCACTCGTTACCGTTACCTCATGAAACATCATGTGTTGCTGTAAGTTTAGCCTCCGATGCTGACACAACAATCAACTTCACCTGCCACAAGGTTAACGCGCAGTGTTCCCGCTCTGGGAACACCCAACTCTGACGTTTTGACTGTTGCCAGTCACGAAGAATAGATTGGATTTCTATAAAAATAATTGCGGGTGACATAGCTTCACGAGAATCCTTTACTTTTTAGCACGTCATTTCCCGTCAAAAAAATGGTCACGATTATTTATAACAGCACTGACATCTGCTAAAAAATGGAAGAATGCGAGAACAGCTGGCTAGATTGCCCAATGCTGAAAAAAGGGCAACCGTTGCCAACGCTCGACTTAACTAGACTAGCTCGACTCAACTTGATCTAGAGACCCTTTTTTGACGCAACACAGCCAGCTGTCGTCAAAAAAGGGTCTCTAGATCTGTGGCACGCGATGAACGTTCCGATCGTCCGCCATCTTGCTGGTAGTTAAGTCGAGCGATGGCCCTTTTTTCAGCGTTGGGAAAGGGTTGCGCCTCAAAGGGTTAAATGAATATCTCAGACTAAAAATATCTTTCCATTTTGTTTACATAACATTTATTAATCATTTTCCTAAAATTCGAGTGGTCGTAAAACGGCAGATCTCATCTCAGCCATTCAGTGACCTGAAACGTAACAGCTTACGAGGCCTTGGCTCCAGCGGCCGAAATTTTCTCCTCTCCGGGGAGTGTTGGGCCTTCGCCTGCGGCTGCAAAAAGTTATAGGAAAACGCTTGTTTACTGTGTTCCGCTCGTGTGAGCTCGGATGTGTGCTCCTAACAAATCATATTAATTGATCGAATTAGGGTGGAGTGACATCGAGAGACGATTCCTGTCATATTATAAGTTGCTCAAATGGGGGGAGGGTGTCAAATAAGGTAGCTAAAAGCAAATCAATGGACTATTTGAAATGGGATGGAAACACTCGCTATTAGGTTGTTACATCCGTTTAACGATAACAATTGAAAAAATAATGTTATCATTACTTCAATAGTATGATCTGTTTTAACACTGTAGTGTAGTGATACAAGGCTACCTAATGTTATTAGAAATATGTCCAGAACATAATTTTAATAGAAAGCATATTAAAATCAGCTTCCAACAAACCTGTTTGAAATTCAATACGCTATCGATTTGGTTGTTTTCCTGTGCCGTCTCAAGCTATTTTCACCCATGTTTGTATGTTTAACGTTTCGTACTATCAGTGAAACATTTTCCCCCCCTTTTGGATTAAAAAAAAATCCTATAGCCCCGTTAAGTCAGTCTTTGGAAAGTTTTCATCATAACTAGAAATGTGCGAAGTGGCGTACGCGGAATTTTTTCAAAGAAACGAGGGCTTTAAAAGCTGAAAAGGCTCCATGAAAGAACTTAATCAGTGAATGTAATGCTGATCAACAGGAAATCTCAGCACCATTGCATGTGCAAAAATGCAACGATGGGGAAAACGAGATAAACCAGAAAAG
Organism: Cheiracanthium punctorium; assembly: GCA_038373885.1. Classification (NCBI taxonomy): domain Eukaryota; kingdom Metazoa; phylum Arthropoda; class Arachnida; order Araneae; family Cheiracanthiidae; genus Cheiracanthium; species Cheiracanthium punctorium. The sequence continues at coordinate 66,084 of JAWZYV010009045.1, read as the reverse complement.
TTCTCTAGGGGATTAAACCTCAATAAACAGTCCCCTTGTTTAACGGTTCTTTTTAAGAATAAAGACAAAAGCTAAAAATGAAATTTATAGTAGGCAAATAATAAAATAATTCGAACTTCTAGCAACTATGTTTTCCATCATACGTAGATTTTAGCCTTTAAAAGCCAAAGTGTTTAGCATAAAGCATAATTTTTCTAAGTATATTTCTCACGGTAATTTCCTCTTCTTTTTCCTTCCAGTTTTGTCAGACTCACGGGACGTTTCCTTACACCAGCAAGAGGAGGATGAAGAAGAAGCCAAAAGGCAGAGGACGCATTACAACGGTGACCAACTGTACAGCACAGTACGTATTCTCTCATTTATAAGGGAAAGAAACAGTGAAATAAGACTTTCAAGCTTCGAAAAATGGAAGAAATGAATACTTTAGTGAAATTCGAAAAAATGGCTAACTAGTACAATGCAGTAAAAAGTTTCAATTTTTTTTTTTTTTGCAGAAATATTTCGAGGTGGTTAAATAATCGTATTTCGAGTTGCAGGGAATATTGAATTTAAGTAGTTTGATTTCGTGAAAGGTGACTGTATGGTATTAAAGAGAGAAATTCTTTTTCTTTTAAAGAGAGAATTTTTTTTTCTTTTAAAGAGAGAAAGAAAGAAACTTTTGAAAAATTGAGATATTGTTAAATTAAGCAAAATTTTATTGATACAACAAAAATTTAGTTGGCGCTATCTTGTGTAGGCAACAAAATATTTTGTTGAATTGATTAAAATTTTGTACAGTCCACAAAACATTTTTTACAATCAAAAAAATGTTATCAACAAAATGTTTTTCTTGATTAGTTATTGACAGTTTTATTGTCAAAATATTGTTCTAATTTCAACCTAATAATTTTTTAACAAAACTATTAGATTAAAATGCTGCCAACAATATTTTGTTGAAATCACTCAAACATTTCTTTTCTGTGCAAGAAGGGAAAGTATCATATCCATTAACCCATCAACACATAGCAGTCTCTTCGCTGTAAGGACACGGAACTTTGACATTTTGGATGCTTTGATTCACGAATAATAAATTTGATTTCAATAAAATAATTAAGGGTGACGTAATTATAAGAGAAGCCTTTACCTTTTGCAATCAAAATTATCAGTTATTTGTAAAATTGGAGAAATAACATTGTCATAAAACTGGAGAAGGTGATGAAAATGCATGGGTACAGAAGAACAACTGGATAGACTGCTCAAATGGTTCCAACGCTGAAAAAAGTGCAGTCGTTGCCATGTCTCGATTTAACTACCGGCGATATGGCGGTCTGTCGAATCGCCATCTTGCTGATAGTTAAATTGAGCGATGGCAACAGTTGCACTTTTTCAGCGTTGGGCAGTCTGACCAGTTGTTCTTCTATACCAATGTAAAAACAACTGCGCTTCAAAGGGTTAACTAAAGAGCTGCCTTTTCCAAACGTTGCAGGATCCCCAGTTGACGGACGCTTCCTTCACGCAGCAGCAGCAGCAAATGTGGTCGAAGTGGGCGAAGCAGGACGACGTGCTCCAGAAGTCCATGCTGGTGGAGCTGAGCGGCGCCCCTTCGCCCCTCTCCAATGGGGGCGGCCTGCACTACGCTACCCTGCAGCAGCCCCAGTACACCTCCGAATCGGCGTTCGCTGAGCTCAAGCAGGACATGGTGTCTTACGACGTGGGGATCACATCGCATGTACAGACCACGGCGGTGTACTCTCCGCCACTGGGTAAGTTCGTTCTTTCTTTTGCCGCAGATCTTTTCTCTTTCTCTGGTCCGTGAAGAAGAACTCGGCCTTCTCAGTGCCAGGACCACGGGTACTTGAGGCCCGTGCCCTGGCCCTTACACTACATTTGTCTGTTTGTCCGTTTCATGACAAACTTGTCCAAAAGATATCCATACGTATCTCATGGACATCATTTTAATAATATCTTTGGGCATGGCATTAAATAAACATGCAAATGCCCTAATTATCTCTCTGTGTGGACATGGACGAGAAAATCCATAATATGACTGCAACATGACACACGTTTAAAAAAAAAAAAATATAAATAACTAAATTGTTTTTCGAAGGAACTAAGCTATCTCCGAATAATTCAAAAACGATACGAGCATATCCCGGTTTTAAATCCTTCAGAGATATTTTTGTTCCTTTGGAGCGAATTTAGTGTTTCTTTTTTTTTCTTTCTATTTTTTTTCTTTTTTCCTTTAAAAAAAAAAAAAAGCGTGCATGCAATGGACTTATATGTACTCCAATTATGCCCCTATATTGACATAATCGGGAAAACCTAGACTGGAACTTCTTCACATGGATATCCAGAACTTGCCATTAGATATGGTTATGGAAGTAAGATTGTGACATCGAGACAAGTTTCGGACATGTCAGTATGTCCATAACTTGTCCAGATATCCACATGGACATGTTCTGGACAAGTTTGTGCTGTCTCGGTCCAAGTCCAGATCAAAACACCGTATCGGCGGGAAGCTGTCTCAGACGCATCTAATGCGTCCTAGTATGCGTGACTCAACAAGATGGAAAATGACCGGTAAATTAAATTAATCCTCTGTGAAAAATTAAAAGGTAATGCATGTGAGTAGGCGAAAAGTGGCAGGAAATAATCTATACTGATTCGCTTACAGTCTGGTAATTTTAACCACTCTTTTCATAGGAAGATGATTATATATCCGCACTCAATTCAGAATAAAGTTACGAAGAAACTCCCGGCATTCTGGCCCATAAAAATATTGACTCCGGCCATAAATATCCCATGAAATAAGCAAAAGAAAATGAAGTACTCTCATTTATAGATCATTTTCGTTTTATTTATTTATTTTTATGATCAGCCTAATATGATTATTATTCAAATTTGCTTCCTACACTGACGATATTATGAAAATCATGTTTTAACATAAATAAATGACTTTTGAATAAGTAAGAAAATATTCCGCACTAAGTTTCGCGATTGTCTTGAAAGAAATTTGCATTTTCATGGGAGAAAAACTCCGAAGGAGGTTGTTTTCCCTTAATCGCTCTTGCGCATGCTGGCGTTATTATTGTTTGACTTCTTCACGGATCAGTGAAATATTTATATGGTTATAGAGTGACTTTTTTTTTTTTTTTTTCTTTTGCACGAAATTCTACGAGAATCAGCACAAGTCAGTCATTTTCTTTTTTAATTCATTAAGTATGTAAAAAAAAGAAAGAAAGCCATTCACATTTTTAATGAGTTACTTTTTTCTCTTATTGTGTCATGAATATTTTGTGAAACATTGATCCAACTGTTTCGATACATTCCTTGACTACACTTCTATGAGAGTAATTTTGTGTGTGCCCCTTTAATTTAATAGCATTGAGGTCGACGCAGCATTGATGCTATGTCGTCGGAATTTCAGGGAATGCCCAAAAGGTGGAAAAAGTAGAATTTCCCAGTGATTATTGACATCCAGTTTTCGTGATGGGTCTATCTACATGCTACGACCCTGGTACAGGATGAACATAATCAATATTCCAACATGATTATGTACAGGAAGATTAATGTAGGATTATGTACAGGCATGATTATGTACAGGTTGGATTAATGAATATTCCAACTTTGAAGGGCTTCAATTACAAAGCTAAAGAAGTTACAACATTTTTGAACAAACTAAATGAAAAATAACATTTTAAAGGGGAAAGAAGAAAAAACATTCGGATCAAGCTTTTCTGGATCCTCCCTAAAAAATTCATCCAATTATTATTCTAAATTCAATTATACGTCTTCCAACCAGAAACTCCACAGATCTGCCTTATTTATAGCCGTCGCTTTCGCGTGAACGACCTTTTAAGATGCTGCTCATTAGAACTAAAGCAACTGAATGACCAAGCGTGACGGTCCAGTTAATTGGAGCGTCCACTTCCTGCAGACCTTGCCGTGCTTTACCTTTATAGTCTCCTCAGAACTGCACAGAAGACGAACCTGTGTGTTTTATGATCGTGATCTTTATGTGTTGTAGATGATCAGTAATCTGGAGTTATCTTCATGTGGTCTTGTTATGTTAGTCGTAATGGGAGACAATGGGGGACGTTTAAAAGGGCCTTTTTAAATAAATAAATTGAGTCTTTATGTTTGGATGATCGTACCCTTAAACTTAAGCATATTTATGAATTTTTCATTAAAAATTTAGTAGAGTAATACCCAATGCAAATGTTGTGTAGCATTATGGGCGGAAGTATCTTGGGTATTGCAAAATTTTCATTATAGTAAGGCTGGCATGAAATCAGATATAAGAATGGTTGTCTTCTTTTCCTCCAAACGTCATGAGTTTATTTTTAATAATGGATAAGCATGTAAAAAGTCAAAGTAAATACGAGAACAAAATATTTCGATTTTTTAAATAGAAAAGAAGGACAATCTGTTAAGGCACTTTCTTACTTTCGTTTATCATTCCTGTTTCTTTTGTTGGCATAGATTCCAAATCTGTGCCATTTGAAACTTGATTTTTTTTTAAAAAATTTGTTTATATGTATAAATGTATATACTCACACATACTGTTATTAATCTTAAATGCTGATACGTGTTATATTCCTATATCGCGACTTTCCAATACCTGCAGATAGGAGCCTACCTTTTTAGTATTAGCTTGACCTACTGCCTTTGAAATTCGGCTAAGTTTCCCTCTACAGTTCAAAATCCTAATCATAGGATTGGGGACTTCTGAATATTTGCACCCTTCGGAAACTGCTAACGACCGCCGAGAGAGCTCTCGAATTGACCGGGCATGTGCACCTCATGCACACTGTGATCTTTAGTGGTAGCCGTAAATCGAACTCGCAACTTTTTAGTTACCAGTCCGATGCTTTAACCACTGGGCTACATGGCTTCCTAGATTCAGAATTAAGCGTTATGGAGGGGGGGGGGGAGAGAGAGAAAACTGTATTATACAAAAGGCTTCGGGAATGGAAAGTTTCGTGAAATTTCAATATTAGATGAAAAGCAATAAATGAAATTTTCGTTCGTTTTACATTTCCTTTCAGTCTTAGTCCATAGACGGTCAGCTTTCGTTTTGTGTTGCCCCGTGTACTTTTTAAACAGATGTTCGTTTTACGTCTGTAGGGACAGGCAGCTTCTTATTTACATACAGCATGAATTGCACCTCCCCAAAATGCTGGCCTTTTACTATTTTGAAATGTTTATACCTTGTTACATCGCCTGCATACAGGTGTCTGGTCCGCAAAGGAGGAGGCGGGAGGAATGATGTCACTGATCTGTCTCCCTCCATACCCTATCCCCGCACTTACCGATCTCTTCTTGAATCAAAACGACAGGTTAAAGATATATCAGATACGAATCTACAGAGAGAAACCTGTCTCTGACCTTGGCGGTGGACAAAGAAATATAGAAAAAGAAAAAGTATTAAAAAAATAAAAATAGTCCTCTAATAAGGAACAATCGACTACCAGATAACAAACAACTCCTCTCCCACCCCCAACTTTTCTCTCTCCTCTGGATAGAATCCCCCGTTTTTTTTCCTTTTTTTTGTTTTTTTTTTCTTTTCTTATTCTGACCCCCCTCCCCCCCCCGTACTTTTCTCTATACCTTTCTTTTTCCTTTTCTTTTTCGGACGACGTCTAATTTGCGAGTGCGTGTTCGTCGTTGTCTGTAATTCGCGACTTCCGCTGAGCCCCGCGGCTTTAGGGTTACCATATTCCTCTAGCTCGAACATTTTCGCCAACGGAAATGACTGATTACGGTTACATGCGGGGGAGTTACCTGAGCGATATTTTTGCCCCTTTTTACCTGGGAAATCGGGATTCTCAGCGACTGTGATTAAGAAAACTGGGGGGATGGGGATGGGGGTGCCTTTTTCTCTCCCTCCCCCCCCCACGAGAAAATGACAGAACGAGCTATCGCAGGCTGTGATTGTTCGGTTTAATAACAGTACAGACAGAAATTAGTTTTTTTTTTCTTTTAGTTTCTCTCCCAGAGAGTTTTATTATTACGTCGAAGAGACACCTACTGTTTTTCGCATTACATCCGAAAGTTTAAGAGGAGATTGTGGGAAGCAGCATTGGGCCAAGGTCGTTTCTCTCACCTTGCAGTGTTCATTTGGAAGAAGAGTCCTAATAATAATGATAGTAAATAACAGTAACAAGCGAAAGCGAAACACACACGGAAGCTTCATTTCACATACTGAAGATGTCTCCACTGAGATTATCATCTATAGGTAATTTCTCGTCGTAAGTTCACAAACAGTGGTGGATCCACGAATTTCAAGGGAGGGGATAAGTAGGACGAAGCATATTGCCAGAGATGGGTCACTCTTTTCTTTTCCTTACTTTTTTTTTTTTTTTTAGCTGAATCATTTTTAATTTCGAATTCATTTTTGACCTGTTCGCTCTCATCATTTAAGGAAACGCAACGGAGAAGATTCTCCTTCTTCGATTGATGTTGTTTCCCAGACGATTCTTAGAGAGTTCCGCTGGGACCCAGCATCGCGCTTGCGCAATCTTATAATGTTTGAGTAATTTTAAAGCAGCACTTTCAATTATATCCAGACAAAAATTGTTAAAAATATTAAAAAATCTTTTTAAGTTAGAATTTGGAGAAAAGTTTTCTTTCCGAGTCTAAATTAAATTTATCTGCGCGCAGTTTTATTATTATTGTTATCATTACCGTGTTTACTCGTGTAGTAGTCGCGGTCACCCCCCCCCCCCCAGTTCTTGATGGGGAAAGTCTAGGTGCAACTATTATGCGGGGAAAATCTACTACATAATATTGTAACTCTAAAGCTATTTTTTTCTGTTTCAAAACGGGGCTGCGACTATTATGCGAGGGCGACTATTACGCGAGTAAACACGGCATTCATTTATTAATTAATTAAAACATTATACGAAATTTGCAAAAATGATCATTTTGTAAAATAATCAACTTTCAAAATGAGGGAGCTTTTATTTAATAAAATAAAATAAAATGTTCTGTGCACATTGGCAGATCCAGGGGGAGAGGCACAGGGGCACGTATATCCAGACAATCGCAGTTTACGCTACAGAAAATTAGATTGTAAATTCAAATAAATTTATAAGAAAAAGGAGACAAAAAACTCTCTGCACCCTCCAGATCTTATTTTTATTTTATCCGCTAATGTCTGTACATTGACTACCTTCATAAAAGGAGCAGTTGGTTCCAACTTTGATCACACGATGCAGGTTCAACTGTATAATCCTCTAAATGAGAAATAAGAAATGTCACATCTTATTTGTTATAATTATTTATCGGTATTACTTGCCACCTCCCGGAAGACAAACATAAAAAAGTGAATGTTTGTCATCAGCATCGTCCAAATATGCAATAGCTTGTGACGCCTTGCCCTTTGTTTTGTTTATTTGGCTATGGTGCGTTTGCTCTCAGTCCGCCTGTTCCACACGCAGTCGTGAAGAATGTTGCCCACGATTTAGTCATGCGAGCATAGCATGTGTTTTCAGCAGGTGATGTAGTCCAGCCTAGCCTTCCCCATTCCTATACACTTTTTTTTCAAACTATGGAAAATCGCATTTCTCTACAACTTTTGTCCATTGCTTTTGCTACGTAGGATTCGATTCTCTATAACTGATCTATTTAAAGATTTTTGTTTTTCAAGGCCATCATAAGCTATTACTTAGTAGCAAAGGTTCACTAAGTACATAAGTTAATTAACTGGAATTTCTTTTATGGCAGTCAAAAGAGTGACGTCATAAATTAAAAATTTGCGTGAGATTGATGTCTGTCAAAAAGTTTACGTCACATTAAATAAAATTCGCGATTCGTAGGGTTCTAAATGCGTGTCGATATTATACAGTGTACATTTTCAACGAGATTAAAATAAATAATCTGCTTTCTTCTGCTGAACCACGGAGGATTTGAATATTTAAATTGAGCATTTTGGGTTCCGCTTGAATTCTTTTTATTTTTAGATAAGCACGATATTTTAACTTTAGTTATGGAATGGTAGTATAAGATTATGAATTTAAAAAATACAGACGGTTTATTAGAAGATTTGTTGCGATTATATGGATTAAAGCACAATATACCGTGCTAATAAATATTTCGTGAAATTGAAAGTGTTTCTCCTCGTCATCATTTTTCAAAGGGCCCCTTATAACTATCTAAATTATAAGTGATAATCCTACGTTAATATATCCCGAGGTACTTTCAATAGAAGAGACTGCCTGTGTGAACTGTGTTTATTATTATTAATTTATTTTATCAAACATTTGAACTGACAAATGAAGTTATTGAAATTTAAGTTATTAAAGGAGATGTCAACAGTTTTAAGAATACCATCACTGTTATTCATGTTTCTCCATTTACATTTGAGAAATTTAAGAATAAATGGGTCAGTGGATGGGTAGTGGTGCCCTTCTGTTTGTACTTCAGATCTTAAATTAGAAAAAAACGAACTATTAAATACAAATCTATAAATGTATACGATATGATATCAAGTTGCTTTGCGAGATGAGACAGGCCTATTTCTTGTCAGTACACAGGGATTTTATGGGACGAGGCAAGACTTTGCAGTTTCTGTGCGAGACGAATCAGACCTATTTCTCGTCTAATTTTTGACAGAATCCAGTCTATTAAGTGCCCCCATTTCAATATAAAATAATTAGATTAACAACTTAATTATGGAAATTTTTACAACTAATATATGTGTGGCGCATTTTATTTCAAGATCCCTCACATAAACTTTAATGAGCTTGACTCTTTAATTTCACTTAGTATATCATCCTGGTGGCTTATATGCCGATTCTGGCAGCAGACTAACTCTCATCTTCAAATCCTCCTTTAACTTTTCAGTATTTAATGCAGGTAATAATAATAATAATAATAATAATAGTTTTAAAAAATCTTAGGAAATTTGCTGGATTTGAAAATGACCTCGAGTCACCTCAGAAATAAACATTTTCCAGCTAGAAAATGAGTTTAGTTCTTGCATCGGTTGCAAGACAATTGCTGTTTATTTGTAATTCATGCTTTGTAAACACCCCAAAATAGGAAGGTAGTAAAAACATGAATGGATAAAAAGTGAATCATGTGTAAAATAATAATTTCTTATATTTCTTTTGATTTATACGTTATTCGAAAAACTTAATTAGTTATTCACAAAACTAAAATAGAAATTTTATCCATACACTCAAAAACTTTTTTGTGTGAAGGTAGTAAGAAAGTCCAGGTCTTAAAACCCTTAATGGGTGTATTTTCCAGAAATATCAATATTTAGCACATGCACTCAAAAAAGTATTCGAATATGAGATAAATTTACTACGTTAATTTTTGAAAAAAGCATGATGCTGATAATAAATAATCTACTTTTCATAAAGAACAATACTTTATAATAAAACCGACATAGAAAAATTGACTTGCACTGAAATACTTTTTGAAAGGATATATGGATATGTAGCTTTACATTTTGTGCAAAACTGCGCACCAAAGGGAAAAAATGTCAGCGTCAATGTTTTTGTGCTCTTGGACAATTCCTCGGTTAGTTGGTTTTACAAAGTGTATCGTAAATATTGGGATGGACGAATCCATAGATATTCAGGGAGAGCAGTTTTTCCGGTTGGGATACTTTTTCTTGGAAGTCGCTTCTCCGACTTTGTCTTTAACTCAACCTTTCACTTTTTAAAAGTGTTTACTTGGAACTGGTAGAACGCGAATTAGCTCTCTTCGTCCCATAAAATCTGAAATCTCGTGAGCAATTCCCTGATGGATTAACCTAGATGTTAGGATAATCGGTAACTTAATCCTGTTTCGACATAGGTCTCGGTCCGGTGCATTTCTGAGGCGCTGAAATCGGTTCGAACGCACAGATTGGCTGAAACAGTTTGCATTGCAAGCAATGTTTGTCACACAAACTAAATTATAAAGGAAAAAAGAAACATTTAAAAAACAAATAAATAGAAAAATTGGTTATATAAGTATACATATACATGTAACTGGAAGGTAAAGCCCGTTGTGGAGGCAATTACAACAGGCGCTAGAAAAAAAAAACATTTGACAAAAATATGTTTACTCTCAATAAATTTAATCTTCGTCCACTTAAAATAAATTTCATATTTTTATTAGATGCCGAAATCTAATTTCATGCCTCTCCGGAAACGTGCGGAAACTTTTCGAGTTCGAAAGATTGCGTTTTGTAGGAACAGCCTCTCTTATATCAATGCTTCATGTAGAGGAAATCATTTTATTTGTGAAAAAAATTAAGCAATGTAATTTGGGAAAACTATTTTAAAGGAATTGGAATTGCACTTTTCCCTTCAAAGACTGATGATCTTGATTTCAATATGACAACAAAAGCTTCAAAGCCTGATGACCCTGATTCAAACTTTGAGCGCATAATTCAAGAGGGTGTCAAAAAAATTTTGAGCATTAATCAAAACTTTTTAAATTTCAAGGGTTTACTGTATTTCGTTAATGAAAAACATATTCTTTGCTATTTAATATAGCGCGTCTTTAAAAAAATTGTAATAGTTCTGATTAGTACGAATTTCATCATCTCAGAGGCGCGCAGAGAGCCAAGTCGGGGCTCCGAGGATAACATCTTCAGGGTCCCTGTACCACCCAGAAACCCTTTCGATCTTTTATTGCATCAATCATTTATTCATTATTCAAATAATTAAGGAAATTTTCAATTAATAGTAATTGAAAAATAATAATACACTTACAATTATTAGGAATTTAAAAGCATCATACTCTGATAAACATTCATGCTCTGAAAAATTAGAACATTTTGTTTTGAAGGTTTCGTCACCACCATAGAAAAACTATTTGGTACGCTAACAGCATTTTTGCGTGGCTATTGGAAAAATTAATATTGTCATTCATACTACTATTCAAGCAGGCAGCCGAAAACATTTTCAGAAGTCCAAAAAAGGAGGAAAATCTAAATTTCTCAGAGAAAGCCTCGATCTTTAACATTTTGTTAACGAAAATTCAAAATTTCAGAGGTTGTGTTGTGCCCATAGTCTCTTCTCTGGCTCTGACCTTTCTAATAATGTGTCCTGAAAAAAGCTATTGTTAAATAAATCTTTTCCAGTATTAGTCATCGCAAACCGATGAATAAGACCGTCAAAGTCTGCTTTTCTTGAAAATGAAGACTCAATCACTAACACTCCTCGTTTTTGTCAAGTTTGTGGATTGGGCTAGCTGTATTTTCGCAGTTTCATTCAAAAATTAATTTGAAACTTCTGGGGTTAGACTTAATCTGTATTTTTTTTTTTTTACAAAAGTGACAACATGCAATTAAGTATTATATATAAAGCAGCAAAAGGATGCCCCTTCACAAGGTGGGGCCTTGGGATTTTTCCCGTTCTCTCCCCACTCACCCCCTCTCCGCGCTACTGCATCATCTGTTTGTTAGGAAATTTATTTTAAATGAAAAGCATTCTATCTTAGTTGGAACTTTCTGTATCGACATTTAATATTTACTAAAATTCAATTATACTTTTTCGCATGTATCAAGAATGAAAATATTTGTTCCCCCGTACCTCTTAATCGAATGTGCGTCACATCCGCTGATTTGAGGGGGGGGGGGATCGTTCAATTGAGCAAGATGATTCATCCAATTCCTGATTCCGTTTGTTATTATCTGTTATGAGAAGATTATTTTGATTCGAACTACCATTCTTTCAAAGAATCATTGATTGAATAGAGAGGAAAAACATTCTAGCGGACGGACAAGTTCAAGTCGTTAACGACTTTTCAATTTTGATTTTATTCCGTAGAAAGCCTTTACTGTGTAGTTTAAGAGTGACTCATAAGTTCAAAAACCTCTAAACGGTTAAAAAAAAAAAAAAAGTGCGGAAAAGTTATCTTAGAAACAAAAGACGCGCACAAAGTGCTTCAAAGAAGATCTTTCTTTCTACGGAAATTAATTAGTTATGATTGGCAAATCTGGATAGGTCATATACAGGATGTCTGAAATTGAACGACCCTAAGTTGTCTACAGACGGAAACTATTGTTGAGGAAGTTATGAAATTTTGTGCTGGATACAATGAAGGTATGGGAATTTGAGCGAATAAAAAAAAAAGTTCAAATATTTGCCACCAGGGGCGTACTATGACATTCGCGGTCCCCAGACCTCAATCCATGCGACTTTTGGCTTTGGCGAAGCTTGAAACATTTGTAAAGTCGTAATAATCCGAGCACTTTATCTGATCTTAACCCTTTAACGCGCAGTGTTCCCGCTCTGGGAACACCAAACTCTGACGTTTTGACTGCTGCCAGTCACGAAGAATAGATTTGATTTCTATAAAAATAGTTGCACGAGACATGGCTCCACGAGAATCCTTTACTTTTTAGCACGTCATTTCCCGTAACAAAAATGGTCACGACTATTTTTTAGCAGCACTGCCATCTGCTGAAAAATAGAAGAACGCGAGAACAGGTGGATAGACTGCCCAATGCTGAATAAAGGGCAGCCGTTGCCATCGCTCGACTTAACTACCAGCAAGATGGCGGACGATCAAAACGTTCATCCCGTGCCACAGATCTAGAGACCCTTTTTTGACGCAGCACAGCCAGCTGTCGTCAAAAAAGGATATCTAGATCTGTGGCACGCGATGAACGTTCCAATCGTCCGCCATCTTGCTGGTAGTTAAATCGAGCGATGGCAACGGCAGCCCTTTTTCCAGCATTGGGAAAGGGTTGCGCCTCAAAGGGTTTAAAGACAGCATTTCAGAACATGTTCGTAATATTTCCCCGAACACACTGCGGTCAGCTTTGGAACATGCTCTCTTACGATTCCAGATGGTAGCTGACAAATGATGGTCGTCATGTTGAACATGCTTTGTTGTAATAATGTTCGTAAACTATCATAAATGTACGCTAAATGTGTTATTCATTGGAAAAAACGCCTCTGGTGGCGAACATTTGAACTATTTCTTTTTTATTCGTTCAAACAAATTGCTATACCTTCATTATGTCGCAGAAAATTTCATCTCAACACTAAATAATAAATATTTAATCTCGCACATATTAAAACACTAAACTTTCTCAACAATAGTTTCGTCTGTAGACTACATTAAAATTTCGGACATCCTGTATTTTGAAAGGAAAAGATAACTTTCTGTTCACAAACTCCCCCCCCCCCCTCTCTAAAGTAAATTTTATGAAAGCTTTTTGTTCTGTTTTTGTGGAACTGCATAAAATAATGCATTTTGTGTGCACTGCATAAAATAAATTTATGTTAGTAAATAATAATTGTTGGGTTAATTTTAAACGGCAGTAATCCTTTACCGTATTAAAATTTCTTAAAATCTCAATTTGTAAAATGATAATGAATAAATTTTTAAAATATGTATCAGAATACACGCACGTGTATACGTACATGTTTAGAAGTGTGCATTATGAATCAACCTCAGTTTAAATTACCCAAAAGTGATAATTCAAGCATGACTGCCGTAACAAATTACGCCAAATAAAAGCACCATAACCAAGCGAATGCGCCCACTCAATGCTAGGTCCCAGCGAAGCATTCACTGATGACCCATGGGCAAGACTGGCCACAGAAAGGGATGCTTGCCTCCTTCCCTACACAAGCATGAGGAATTTTTACAGCTGAACAAGGGTGGAATTTCTGTTCACTTTGAAATGTTCCGTTCTGTTATATTTTATGTTTATGTGTGTTAAAGTTATTTATTAGTTTTAATCATTTAACACCAGTTTTTTAGGGTCCTGATTGGGTTATGAAATATTTGGTACAAGAGTTTGCTTTCTAGGAGAGGGCAGTTCACGTCACTGAATGTATCGTTACATACGTTGAGCTACATACGTCCATCGTGGAGTTCCTCGCCACGATTTGGATCCCCATCAGAAGGCGGGTATTTTTGAATATGGGTACCCCTCGGAAATGGCTATCCATCGTGGAGAGGACTTTCGGAACCACGGATTTAAAGTGCACGTACACCGAATGCACACGGTGGTCTTTTAGTGGTACGTTGGGATCGAACCCGCAACCTTCCGGTTACGAGTCCGACGCCTTAACCACCGGACTGAACAGGAGAAAATAATAATTGACAATCTCTGTTAAAATGCTTCGCCATTCTTATCCCCTTCGACACTTTTTCTGGAACCGCCACTGCCATGTGTGCAATGTTGTATGTTTCATCCTCTGCCTAACATCCTGAATCTCCCTCCCAACAAGGAAGGGCGGCAGAATCATCCCATCGTCTTCCCACCATCACGGCAGAAATCGAGCTAATCACTCCGGAATTTCTGCAAAAGACAATGTAGGGGCACAATAAATTTCTTAACGCGCGGCTGGTTCTGAGGGAGTGCCCCCGAACTGCGCGCGTTCGATATTACTTTCTCGAAAGCCCGCGGGGCAGCCACCGCCGGAGGGCGCACCATAAACCACATTCCGAACCCAGAAGGGGTGAACGCGTGCCTTCTCCAGGCTGCTTGCTTGCAACCACACTATGTCGTCCGATGCCGATGGATTACGCGCGATGAAAAAAAGCGTGACTCGCTGGAGACACCCTGTTAACCCTTTAACGCGCAGTGTTCCCGCTCTGAGAACACCCATCTCTGACGTTTCGACTGTTGTCAGTCACGAAGAATAGATTGGATTTCTATAAAAATAGTGGCGGCTGACATAGGTCCAGGAGAATCCTTTACTTTTTAGCACGTCCTTTCCCGTAAAAAAAAATGTCATGATTATTTTTAACAGCACTGAAATCTGCTGAAAAAGGGAAGAATGCGAGAACAGCTGGATAGATTGCCCAATGCTGAAAAAGGGGCAGGCGTTGCCATCGCTCGACTTAACGAGCGATGTCAACGGCTGCCCTTTTTTTCAGCATTGCGAAAGGGTTGCGCCTCAAAGGGTGAAGTCCGACAAAAGTTGTGGAACACTACTTCCACAAAACTTTTCTACTGGAAAATGGACTCGATTTAAAATTTGTTTGTGAATTACGATATCTTTTATACATTGCTAACGAATATCTTACTCGGGCCTCCGTCTCTGTTAATCTCACATCAGTATAATACAGGGACGTAGGCTGGTGTGGCCCAAGGGCGCTTGAACCCCTCCAGAAATTAGGGTTTTATAAATTGGATGTCAATAATGAAGAAATTTAGGATGAAATTCTCCTTTTACACCCTTTGTGCCCCGGTGTTTGGTATAATAAATAAGTTGTAAACACTCTATTCATTTAGAAAATAGGTTCCGTTTTCAATTTCCCCTTAAAGATTTAAATATCTTGGGCGATCACTGATATACCAAACATTTGAATTGCCAATCCATTGCAGCTAATTTTAATCCATCAGATTTGCACACTTCTTCTTCTTTTTTTATAACAGTAATAGTCACCAAATTATGTATGAAATTATATAATGTCTGAGTCTTTCACCATTTCCGTAAATAAAAGGTCGTTTCTGTAAATTTCTTACATTTGACTACTGATATTTAAGTTGTGTGATTGAAAATGAACTATATAAGATAGTGAAATGAACCAGGGACGTGGCCGGGGGGGGGGATATCGGGATATATCCCCCCCCGAAATTTTTGGATGAGTGATGAAATTCCGTCTATTTATACACATGCAAGTTCATATCTCCCCCCCCCCCCCGAAAATTTTTCCAGGTGCATATCCACCCCCCGAAAAATTTTCCTGGCTACGTGCCTGAAATGAACTATATATAGCGAAACTGTGACGTAACCTAAGCATTCTTTACTGTCACTAAAAATCTTCTACTAAACTCCGATATATTTAAAAAAAGTTTTCTAAAATAAGTAGCTTAAACAGAATTAAAAAAAATACTTTTTGATACCAATAGGTAAAAAGAAATTAATGTACATCGTCCCTATTTGATTATTTAAAAAATGTAGCATATTATACTGAAAAGTTCCTTTAATCAAATCATCAATAGTTTTAAACCAAAAGAGTTTTATAGGAATACAGCCTTTATCCCTTATTAATGGCAGTCCATTCGAAATGCATTGTTAACGTTTACATTGCCTGTAAATGTAGTTTTTTGGCAAGGTGTATAAGTAAGCCAGAAAACAGAGATACAAAATTAGATGGTGGGTCTAAGCAAACTGAAATAAAAAAATTCTAACAAATTTATGATAAAAAAATTGCCAAATATCGAAACTGGTATGTTTTTGACTCATAATTACATTAATTATTCTTAATATTAATTTATTTTATTCAATAGAATCAACACATAAAGATGAAAATCATCCAAAAATGTTGATATAAAGTTTACGTTTTCTTTATAGTATTAATTATTTCATAATTTTAGTTACAAGATGTGTAAAAGCAATACCTTAATGAACTAAAAATATTTTTTATTGAGAATAATATGGTTAAATACCCCCCCCCCCATCTCAAGTCTCTCCTCAAATCGGTAATTTGGACAAAGCTATTTCACTTGTTTTCTGAAAGTTCTCAGAATTGTTGAGAATTTTTATTCGTTAAATACTGCTTTTTTTTGTCAGAAACTGAGTAAAGTTGCGTATTTTTCCTCCTTCTCGCGTGCTTAAGTTGTGAGTCACTCAACAACCGAATGATCTCGATGTGCTGTCAGTCGGAAAACACTGATGGAAAGGGTTATTCTAAACTCGCCAAGACTTAATTCAACTTGGCGAAGCTTTATTTAAAATTTCAACGACATGTAGATAAATAAAAGATAGAATTTATACACAGATTTCAGTATTTCGTTTAAGAAATCAACTTCTTCTAAATTGCACACATTATAAAAATTAAAAAATCAGAAATATGCGCTTAAACCAATTCATAGTAAACAATGCAAAGTTCTATTTCTTTTTTTTAAAATAATACCCTCCCCCCCGCCCGCCCTCCGTATTCAACTGCATAAGTTATCGGTTTATTTATAATGTAAAATATTTGAAAATAAATTTAAAAAATATAGTCGTTAAATTGAGGGGAAATAATTCATTTTAAAAATATACAAGGAACTACTTTTTCATTCTATTTTTTATTGTTTATTTATATATCTTTTCAATTTTCTAGTATCATATTGAAGAAAATATAAGCTTTTTTTACGTATTTCCATTTCCTTTATGACTTCTCAACCGTTTTACAATACAAGTTTATTAAAAGTACATTTTAGTATACGAGTACTTTATTTCATCTCTTAAAAGTATATGTATTTTAATACTGCGATTCTTACCCGTGTGAAGATCAATGAACCCCTTAGTATGCCTGTTGTAGAGGCTATTACAAGGGACACTAGAAAAAAAAAATCTATAAAAAAATCATACTATAACGGCTGTATTCGCCAAACACTTGACACGTGAGTTAACCCTAACACTCGTGTTAAAGTCATGGGTAAGATATCTTGCCGATGACTTTAACACATGTAATTGGATTAATCCTCGTGTCAAGTATTTTCTGAATACGGCCGTTACAGTTCACTCTCACTATATTTAATCTTTATCCACTTAAAATAAGTAATTTCAAATTCTATTTTTAATATTATGGTTACCGAAGTAACATTGCTGTCACTTAAGTTGTTAAATTAATTCTAAATTCAAGGCATCGTGCAAACTTAAGCATTTATAATTTCGAGGAACTATTTCAAACGTACTGAAATTTCAAAAATTGCGAATCTGTACGTTTAAGAATAAAACTATGCGACAGATTTTAACTTTTCTATCCAAGCAAATTACAAATGGCAAATAATTGATAAAAATCGGGGAATAGGTGCCTTTTCAGATTTTTAGTACAGACTTCTTTTTTTTTTAATATACATTACATAATTATTGAAAATTTCAAACCAATCGCATCAACGGTATGGATTTTATTAAGTTTTTAAAGCCTAACATTTTCTTTCTTTTACTTTTTTTAACCTTTCAGTAACAACGGTAAAAGTTTCATTTTAGAGTGGTTGAACAGGATATGTTCCAGAGTCAGTGATCTGCATAAGTATTTATTATTTATTTGGCAAATTATTTATATTTTATCTTTAATTAGAAATTGATACATTTATCAGTTCTTGCAAGTAAAAAATATGCTCATTAAAAAAACAAAACAAAAAAAAAAAAAAAAAAAACGATTAAATGTTAGTATGCAGCTTGTGATGGTATGTGGTCCAAATATGTTATGAAACTTAAGTGCAACTTGTGAACGTGCGTCTGATATTCTTAAGAGTTTTATTATTTGTAATTTTATCATAAATAGGGTAATATGCCAATTGCATACATTTTGAGACACCTTAGGTGCTCAGAGCAACTGTTTCTGTTCACTTATTCCTTATTTTTACGACCCTGTATTGAGAGAAATTCTCTTAAACTTGAAGTTGCCTCTCTCACTCACACTTTTTTTTAGCCCCCAAAAGTTCACTGAAGATTTTTGAAATGCAGCCTAGCTAGCGATAAACAGTGAATATAGTAACCCTTTCGTAAACTTCTCTGAGCGGAACGGGTCAGATGGAGAAAATCAGTCGCAAATCATGGCTCAGGCACAATCTGCTTAATCTCTCTCTGAAAAAAATGTTATCAACGTCAACTTTTCTTGCTAGTTTTTCCATAAATCGATGGAATATTGTTTTAATTTTATGGCCTTTTTATGCGCCATCTTTCTTTTATTTTCAACTAGCTGCGTGCCCGTTCTTCGCACGGTAGGAAACGAAAATTTTCTTTACATGCGTAATTCGAATTAATTCCAATGATGTGGAATTTAAAAACAAAAAAAAAAAGCAAAATTATTTGACTCTTGACGTAAAGTTTGCGTCATGAGTACTAACCTGGCATCATTGCAATATAATGGCTCAAAACTTCACCGCATAGAACACGAACTCAATCCTAAATATAACCCTTAAAGAGCAGGTCATCCAAAAATAATCGTAATAGCATTTCTAAACTCGGGAGTAATCATGGCAGCCCAATAAATGCTTTAGTACAATCTCAGATAAACACAATTTTTTTTTCCTTTTCCAAGCTAAGATTTTTAGCAATATTTAAAAGAAGAACGATTGGAGACAAATGTCTAGGCTTAGGCTGCATAAAACATCCTGCATTTAATCCATTTCAGCTGTATTTGTAATTGTATTATTCCTATATTTATTAAGTTATTCCCGACAAACTTGAAACATTTGAGAAATATTTCTGTGCATCTAAAACACTTATTAAAATGCAAAACCCTAAAAGATTGTATAATTGTCCACCCCCATACAGTGTTTTCAATTAGAACTCTTTTCATTTTTTTATCCATCCCCATGATATTATTGGAAAAGAAAATGACGCATTTGTGCTAAATACTGAAAAATTATATTCATGATGTTGTTTATGTTGACTTTATTTGTACAATTTTGCTTATTCTGTATTTGTTGCCTCAAGCTTTGGTGATGGTCTATGCACTGAAACGTCACTTCCTTTGGTGGTGGTGGTGGTGATGGTGATGGTTGGTGATTGGGTGTGTGTGTGTGAATGCCTTCTTATACTTTCTTCGCTATAACATTTTCTTTTTAGTCTATTTACACGATATGGCTATCCTTAACCTTACTCGTGAAAACTATTAAAACTCTCTAATAATACTAAACCATTTTAATTTAGAAAGATTGAAGTAAAAATAATAACGAAGTAGTCTTTCATAATAGATGTGAAAGTCTCAGAATTTATTAACGTAAAGGTGTTAAATGATGCACAAAGTTTCAAAGATTTTGTTGAAAGTTTCTAAGCAGTCTTCCAAAGAGTTTCTAAGCAGCAGGTACCATCTACCATCAGTACTGAACTGAACTGTACTATACTGAAGGTGCATTTCATAATCAGATTGCTAGGTTGAAATCAGGATCAGACGAGTAGGCATGAAAATGCACTCTTATAATACACTGAAATAATTTCTAAAATGGCGTTCAAATATTACAGCCACCCCCAAATAATTTTGAGTGTAAATCTATTTTAGATTTATAAATAGCTAATTAGTTTTAAAAAACTCGAAAAAAGAAAAGTTATTACCATCATGTACTACGCGATTCGCATTTTATGAAGAATAATATAAAATTAATATAGAAAATTTGACTTTCGCTCAAAATACGTTTCTTATGGGGTGTACAATAAATCGCATTCAGAGTTAGGTATTTGAGGTTTCAGAGACGCTAGAACTAAGTAAATGCTTTCAACATTATATCATAACATTAAATATTTTTAAAATCATTGTTAAAAAACGGCTTTTTAAAATATTTATTTTTACTCATTTCATAGCAATTAAAAATCAGCAAATAAAATTTAAAACTATTAATCCTAATATAACTTTACTCAATCTTTTCAAAACAGCAGATTTTATTCATTTGATTTTTATTATCATTATATCTTATCACATCAATAAATTATTGCATTTTCTGCAAATCCCATTTACTTTTGAGCCCCTTGTTGCTTTCGATTCTTTCGGATAAGGGATTAATATTGATTATTTCAAGCATGTTCTTACTCCAAGATTACTTGAAAAACCAAATGAACTTAAGCTTGATTTTAAAAATTGAAGAGTGTAAATGCAAAACTCACTCTCTCCACTATTCAAGTTCTTGGGAAAATGCAAAAAACTGATTATTATTAACAAGCATGATATACTGACTCTCTTTTTTTTTGTGTGTGTGTGTGGTTTTTTTTTTTTTGTTTGTTTTTTTTTTTTTTTTGTTTTTTTTTTTTTTTTTTTTGCTATAACAATTACTTGCACATAGTCGTAAAAGTCCTGACAAAGGTAGAATTTAAATTCAAATATGAAAAACAAGAATTTTGCAGCAAACTTTCATGTGTAATGTTAGTTATAAACCAAAATAGTTATAAATTTAAAATAAACTGAACATTAGTTTTTATTAGTAATAAAACAACAAAAATCATCACGCTAAAAACATTATATTCTTTGAAAAAATCGACAGATATAAAGAAAACAATCACGATCACGAGATCCTTTGCAAACCTTCCTGATTGTTGAATTTGGAGAGCGTGAGTTTAGCTGCAAAACAGTCGTTGGATAATGTGAGGTTTGCTCAAAACGAGATTTTCAGCCTGAATATGTTTATTACAATCCAAATCACTGCTACAGTCTGATTCGCCTTAAAGAGATGAATAAAATAATACCTTAAAAGTGGATAATATAACTTTTGCATCTACACCCTTCAAATGTATATTAAAATATGTTAAAAGTCCGACAATAAATTCTAAGCAGTTTGAAAAATAGTTTTTCTAGACATACAAGATTATTTTCATTATTGCCTAAACTCATACATTTAAATCAATTACAACAATACTTTTTAACTTGGACAACACTTTTCTGGAGCTTTGGAATTTGTAAATAAATAACCTTAGATGCTGACATGTTTTGTTTGCGTAGCCAGAATACGGCCAAAACAGTAAAAACTGGCAGCCAATGTCTCGAAATCGCGACAAGAAATGGGCTAAACAGTAGTTTCACCTGTTAATTAATTTTAAATTACTATCTTACATTTCTAGCTCCATATGGCCCCATCATAGCCGAGTGGATAAGTCACTCAAAATGGTAGACGACAACAGTGTGAAGGTCCCGGGTACGGGTCCCATCGCACGGTTGTCGATCTAACGGTCTGGAGTTTTGGTCGGTTTTCTTCAGATGTAATGCAAATACGCCTTAGAAAGTCCTCCCCCTCTTAGGTAGATCGCCCAAGTGTAGCGTTGCCTTAACCACAGAAACCAGAACCAAATCTAGCTCCATATAGACTTTGAAACTTATCTAACTCACTAAATCAACATTGATTGATAATGCGTTTTTGATCCATATTCATCATCTCCAAAATCAAAAAATTCTTTCGAAAATCACACTATTAGACATGTTTTTAATCATAATGTCGAACGTATGGATTCCTTCTTCTAATAGATCGAACGTCAGAAAACGTACAAGGAAACAAAAACCTTTGGAACATAAGATTTTTTTTTTCTAAAAAATTGTCTTTTCATATTCCTTTTTAATTTTAACCTTTAAAAATACAGATTACTTACAAATCGCAAATCTGTATAAATAAAAATGTAAATGTCCGTTAGATCATAATCTCAAATTTAATCTCCGAAAGTCCTTCACCGAATGCTTTTTGGGTACTACTTTAGCGGTCTATGGGAAGTGGAACTGACAGATTCAGACCCTTGTTTTTCGTTTATCTTACTTTTCATTGCAATCGGGGGCGGAATTGAGCGCTTTCTTTTCCATTTGAGAAGACTGATCCACAGCAACGCGTGGCCGGGCACAGCTAGTACTAGACTCCGAAATACAGATTATTTACAAATCGCAAATTATTATAATAAAAAGGAAATGAACTCCAAGTGTATTAACTAAAAAACGGACTTTTCATGTCGAGTTAAGCTTAAAATAAAAATCATAATATTAAGTGAGTCAACAAAAAAACTTTACAAGAAAGAAATCTAATTATGCAACTCAATCAAGGTGATCATTCAATACCGCTGGTACTTACCTGTAGTTAGTAAACTCTAAATTAGTTTTAAGATATTGAGTCAAAATTTCATCATCCGCATTTGTCACATTCGTTTGTTTACCAGGCTAGTGCAGCTCATTATCCAAATGTGCCGTTCAGAGTTACTTTCACCATTCCCGGAGATCGCGTACGTCTTGTTATTGAAATACGTTTAACCCTTTAACGCGCAGTGTGTCCGCTCCGGGAACGCCAAACTCTGACGTTTTGACTGTTGCCAGTCACGAAGAATAGATTGGATTTCTATAAAAATAGTTGCGGGTGACATAGCTCCACGAGAATCCTTTACTTTTTAGCACGTCGTTTCCCGTAAAAAAAAATGTCACGATTATTTTTAACAGCACTGATATCTGCCGAAAGATGGAAGAACGCGAGAACAGCTGGATAGATTGCCCAATGCTGAAAAAAGGGCGGGCGTTGCCATCGCTCGACTTAACTACCAGCAAGATGGCGGACGATCGAAACGTTCATCGCGTGCCTGTGCCGGGCACGGCCAGCTGCGTCAAAAAAGGGTCTCTAGATCTGTGGCACGCGATGAACGTTTCGATCGTCCGCCATCTTGCTGGTAGTTAAGTCGAGAGATGGCAACACCTGCCCTTTTTTCAGCATTGGGAAAGGGTTGCGCCTCAAAGGGTTCACGAGTTTATAAGATATTTGCGAACGAAAGTAGTGCAAAGTTTCGACTTAAAAAGACATCGTCTTATCACAGATTTAAACAGAAATCTCATTTGATAAATGAAATAGACTTGTGTTTTGGTATTATTTTTTAACAACGCAAATGTTTTGGCAGCTGCTATAATTGGACTTCTGGTTGTAAAATCATTTATAAAAAGTTTATATTTTAAAACATCATCTTCTAAAGGCTATGCGCATATAGATATAAATAATAAAATTCAATCCATTTTTACTTTGTTCTCAACATCATTTAAAAAAATC
This sequence comes from Cheiracanthium punctorium, assembly GCA_038373885.1. Lineage (NCBI taxonomy): Eukaryota > Metazoa > Arthropoda > Arachnida > Araneae > Cheiracanthiidae > Cheiracanthium > Cheiracanthium punctorium. The sequence goes on along the minus strand of JAWZYV010009045.1, from coordinate 42,698 downwards.
CCCTATTTTTTCATTTACACTGCAATGAAAAATAACGCTAACAATTAAAAAAGCACTGAAAATAAGTGAATGTGTTGATAAACTGCTGTCATGTTTTTCGAAATAGATGTGCAGTCACACAGAAACTTAATATATAAGAGAAGGCAGCTGATTATAAAAAAATGAAAAACTATACATTTCTGGCATCTGTAAACTACCTGTAAAATATTTATGTTTTTAAATGGTGTTATCTATGATGAATTAATTTTGTCTTTTCATAAAAATCATTGCTTGTGTGTGTGTGTGTAGGAATGAACGCGAGACGATTTTTTGCGAGACGAGACAGAGATTTTTAACATTATGATATAGGGATTTTGCGAGATGATACAAAGCTTTTAGGCTGTTTTACGCTATGCGAGACGTCTATTTTTCGTCTCGCGTCCATCCTATGTGTGCGTGTGTGTGTGTGAATTCTGATTTTTAACATACTTTTTCTAATTTATAAAAAATAACTTTTGCTTTTCCTTTTCCTTCCTCTCCTTATTTAAATAATTCATTCCCTGAAGTATGTTTTGCAGTAAATAATTTAAGTCGGAATATTTAGAAGTTGGTGTGCATTTGTGTGTGTGTGTGTGCATGCATTTTTAATGATACGATAATGTGTGAATACACAGGAAGTGACGTTCAGTGTTGTGTCATCACAGGTAGTGGTTCCCTGACCCCTCTCACACCCATCAGCATGCAGGAAGTGAAGCAGCAACTTGTTATCAACCCAGGAAATGTGCTCGAAAATCCCTATGTTACAGGTAATGTTACACTGTCGCAGACGGTGATGCTGCTACATATATAATTGCTGATTAAAATTACCAACTAAATTGCACTGGTGTAGGGCCCAGGTATACATTATTTTTTTAATAAGATTGCAGCTAGATTGATATGTGTCTGAAAACCGCCATTTTCGTAAGTTTATTTCCTCAGTCTTCAGGAATAATTTTAGCTAATGTAGAGACTCTGTGGAATATAAAGACAGTTCAGATTCGTCAACGTGATGTGTTTGAGAACCTGAATTGGCATGATGCGTAAATTGCCTTTTGAGAACCCTCTAGAATCTTTTGATATTCACACCCTAAACAGTGCTAAGACGAGAGTAAATAGTTAGTGCTAAGAAATGAAATAGCAGCCAACCACTGAAGGAAAGATTATATCCGATATCTAAAAGAGGAAAATATTATTCTAAGTAATATTCGGTACTTTTGGATTATAGCGGCCAGTAAAATTTTAACCCCAAGTAACCGAGATATATCGACAAGATACCGATTGTGAAATCACGCGAAAAGGTTTGCATTCCTTACGTTTGCAGTCTTAAGTTGTAGATGCGGTTGTGCCATAATCTTTGTCACCAAGCAGGCTTAATGGCCGCTATAATCCACAAGTGCCATCCTAGTCTGTAGAACCTGTTGACATAACACAGCAATATTCATATCAAAATTCATTCAAATCAAGTTTTAGGAATTTAGGAAATTAAGGTGGTCTTCAATTAGGGTGATCATTGGGAAAATAAAATTCCAGTTTTTCCTATTGAGAAATCTTGAATGTACTGTCATTTTCAGGCTCACGCTGAAAAAGCCTAGAAGCAGTTTTTCATTTACATAATGAAACCTCACGACAGCAACCAATATTAATGTCCATTCGAAAGAAATTTTAGGAATGGCCATAAAGCGAAGTGATCGGTGTCATTCTTAGTATGACACAGAGCCCAGTTTTTGTAGCCTGCCATGGACGCTGCATTACCTATTTATGCCAAGCTGAAAATGGTGCGATTTTTTAGCACATCCTGAAAATAGCCCTGAAACAGCACTTGTGTGATATCGGGAAGTATGTCAAACATAGAAAAGTTTTGTAATTTCTTCAGTGCTGATCAATGCAAGCTTGGAGAATTTTCTTCTCATTGAAATGTTTTGTAACATGCAATCAACTGAGAAGTGCAACTCAATCTTCACCTCTTCTTTTCAGTTGGTACAACGGAAGTATGCGGTGGTAGCCCGTCCCCTGCCAAGGCTGAATTAAACGAAGGAACGTCTGCACTAACAGTACTGCAGCCTGTCCACAGTCCTCTAAGTCCCAGTGCAACATACACACCATTACCGTCCTTCTCCCAATACCCGTCAGGTAAATGTCTTTTTGAATTTTATTTCTCAGGGAGCGCGAGAATATGCTTATACTGAAACATTTTGTAACTACCAGATAACGTATGGATTTACCAATGTTGATTATTTTTTAATGAAATGTAATAATGTTGATTTTTTTTCACTTTATTAAAACAAAACAAAACAAAAGAAAACACTGTGCGTACTGCGCGTATGGATCTATATATATATATATAGACAGATAGAGAGAGAGAGAGGAGAGATATAGTAATATGCTAAGTACTACATAATTAACATACTTACAGTAATAATATCGAAATAAGAATACATCGAATACATACCATAACATCGAAAAATAAAACATCCTACGATCTAGAAGTCCAAAAATAAAGAAAAAAGGAATTAAGTTCTCCTTTATATAATGCTATCTATGCTTTTGGACCGATAATGAATTGCAAAGCTATTTCATTGCACATACCATCGTCTTTAGCCATAAAAGAGTAGGAGTAAAACACTAAACATTTACAATCCGTTAAATAAAAATGAACATAAACTAAAATTGAGATCAAGAACCCAGCTGTCATAAGAGCAACAACTATCTACAAAATACAAAAACAAATACCCATCTAAAATAAGTAATTCTATAAAGAACATAATATATAATCTTAATAAACCATAAAAGCAATATAATTAGTATAATTCACACTCACTGAAAAAGCATGATAATAAAAATAAATCAGTAATTCATGTAATTTCTGTAAAATGAATTAAGCTGCAATACCCACCCTAAATGGATGATCCACACCTATACCAACTCATTGGCGAGTCCAGAGGGTGGGGCACGTGCCTCCCCCCCTCCGCAGACAAACTAAGTTTAGACTTAAAGGATTGACTAATTTTGTAGATTCAAATGCATTTATAAGAAAAGTGTGACAAAATATTTTGTGCCCCTCCCAGAATTTTTTCCTGGACCCTCCACTGTAACCGACTTATAACTTGCAATTCGCTATACCGTATTTATGAAAACCGTCAATAACTAATTTAGTCAGAAAAAAAAGTACTATAAACTTATTGTGTTAAGTGTTGAGTATTATAACTTCGAGCCCTAGAACTTGGAATGACTAATCCACATGGCTGTACAAATGTTACGAACAATCAGTGTCCCTGACTAAATGTTACACTCGATCCCTTAAGAATTACATAATAAAAATAAATCTCATTTGTTGAACTAAATTTGTTGAGCCCATTCCTTCTAAAAGGAAATAGGTGAAAACTGAAAAAAAAAAAAAAAAAAAAAAAAACCTAATGATTCGACCTACTTTTTCTTCTTTTTTACAGTAACAAGCATGACAGTCCCAGGTACTGGTGTTGCGGCAGTGCCAGGCACAGAATACTCATACGCATCGCCCTATACTCAATATTCCACGACAGCCTATGGTGCTTATGGGTACACTACAAGTAGTATCGTTGGTAAGTTGTGAGCTTTTATAACTTGATCACACACAGACACATAAATCTTTTAAACAGATATTGTCTCACTAATCTTAATCAAATAGTAGGTAGATTTTATATTACGGACAGGTAAAATTCTAATTCATCTTGACTGTTCAAGTCTATGTTAATAATATTTCATTGTCGTTACGTAGAGAATAGATTATATACAAAAAATAAAAAAATATACAAGGAAAAATTTATAAACTGTGTCATAATTATTCTTGCAAAGTAAGGATAAACTATTTTATTTCAGGCTAAAATAGAATTTTTTTTTAGGCTTCAAATTTATAGAAATAAACTTAGTTTCATTTGAAAAGTATTTTTAAAGTCATTAAGAATCAACATATGAACAAATAAGTAAAATCTTGTAAATGCTTTCAGAAACAAAATCAAGTAATAATTCTTAGTAAGCTATAATTCTTTATTAGATACAACTTTTTGAAAACAAAATTTCAAAGGGCTTTTAAAATGTTTTATTGCAATTTCTAACCTCACGTCATTCTATAAAGTAACGCATTAAGAAAGGGGGAAAAAGACTATGCTTTACTCAAGGAAGAAAAATCCTCTCATTTACAGTTGCTCATTTACATTACTCACTGCTTTTTAGCTGTCTATACAATGACGAATAAACAAGATTAGCTTCCTTTACACACTTTGTGTCTCTAATCTTAATTATATATTTCTTTAAAACTTGAAATTTTAATTATAAATATAGTAATGCTTGAATACGTTGATATTTATAATTGAATTAAACGACTTAAATTTGTGTTTTAAATTACCCTTTTATGCATGAAGAGACTGCGCTTAATACACAGTAGTATATACTTTACTGAAGCCCAGTGCTTAATAGTAGCTTATGGTCCTGCTATACTACAGGTCACAGGTTCGATCCTCGAGAGGAGCAAGGTTAATTCAACCTTTCATCATTTCAAGGTCGTAAAATGAGGTTCAAACAGCAGAGGTAACTAACCCTGGGGCTTCTGCGGCAGACTGGGCTCCACAGGGCCCATGTTTAACCCTTTGAGGCGCAACCCTTTCCCAATGCTAAAAAAGGGCACCCGTTGCCATCACTCGACCTAACTACCAGCAAGATGACGGACGATTGAAACGTTCATCGCGTGCCACAGATCTAGAGACCCTTTTTTGACGCAGCTGGCTGTGCTGCGTCAAAAAAGGGTCTCTAGATCTGTGGCACGCGATGAACGTTTCGATCGTCCGCCATCTTGCTGGTAGTTAAGTCGAGCGATGGCAATGGAAGCCCTTTTTTCAGCATTGGGCAATCTATCCACCTGTTCTCGCATTCTTCCATTTTTCAGCAGATGTCAGTGCTGTTAAAAATAATCGTGATTTTTTTTACGGGAAATGACGTGCTTAAAAACTAAAGGATTCTCGTGTAGCTACGTCACCCGCAACTATTTTTATAGAAATCCAATCTATTCTTCGTGACTGGCAACAGTGAAAACGTCAGAATTTGGTGTTCCCAGAGCGGGAACACTGCGCGTTAAAGGGTTAAGAATGCGAGGCTTGTAATCACAAACTTTGACCCTATGGGTGTTGCGGCACTAAATTCCGTTTAGCTTACGTCTTATCAGCTTTAGAGCAATCAAACTAATGATTTTTTTTTTCTTCGGGAAAATCAATTCAAAATAAGAAATGAAAACAATCTTTTTGACTTGAAACATAATTTGAAATTATACATTATCGACAGCCCTAATTACATTATTTATGCTTTCTTTCCGTCCGCAGATCCATCCTATTATTACACAAGCCGTCCAGCTACAACCAACAATACTATCCTTACAACAGCCCCATCCCTCAGCCCAGATGCCTACAAAGACAGATGCTAGGACTTGGAAGAAAAAAAGACTGATATCTCAGTGGCTACCTCAATCGTTAAAACGTATTTAGTCATCTAGCTGTAAATCCAAAGCTATTTTTGTAGGAGAAAGATGTACATAGATTCTAGACAAGATACGGACTCTCTCGCAAAAGGAATTCATTCCGCAATTGCCTGCTGAGTCGAGTTCTTGGAGGGGAGAAATCCCGTGGATGCTTCGATGCAGATGAAGACAAGCATTTTGTGTAATGCAATCAAAGAAAAGAAACTTTATTCTATGAGATTTATGCCATTTTAGGCGTATCCAACATAGCTTTATTTTCCAAGTTGTCACCAAGTTACTGCGGAAATGAAAAACGATGTGCTACAGTAGCTGAAACAGGCAGAGGGTACATGGACGGCTGCTCTTCTCATAAATACACTAGTCTTGAACTTGGAAAACAAAACCCCCTCATAACTGCAATGGAAAAGCTCGATGTCAGCTACTAGAAACATTAAGAACGATATCGGCTCATTGCAAGCGTTAGTGCTTGCTTGCCAGTAAATAGAACGCCATGTTTTGTTTCAGTTGCCAGATACAGATTGTTTGGAGGAAGCTAGGTCAAATAAAAAAAGTGCGAGGGGGAGGGGAGGAAAGAAGAGGATTAGAAAAATTTTTCGTACATTTCCGCCAAAACGACGTAATGGGTGCAACCCTACAATGATCTCTTCACTTCAGTTTGAGGTTTTTTTTTTTTTTTTTAATCGTTTTCTGGCTTGTCCGGAAACATCATAGACACTTCCGACATGCGTACGGCGTAGGCATGTTGAAATCATTACAAATATGGACTGTCCGTCAGATTTTTTGATCTGCATACCAAAGAGATTTTTATAAAGTTTTTGTTCCATTTTTATTCTTGCTTTTGTAATTTTTATCTTTTGTATTATTATAAAGTTTTTTTTCGGGCGAAAAACGTTCAAGTTTTAAACTTAAGAGCCCACTCTTGTTTTTCTAGCGCTGCGTTTTTGTCGTATTGTATTGTATTGTAATTTTTTTCTCATAGATTGTATGTTTTTGTTGATCGAAAAACCAAATGCTTTGTCTTCCGTACATTGTAGTCAACTCTATTTATAGTAGAATTTTTAAATGCATTGAACTGGCCGGAAGATTAAATTTTGGATACTTGATATGAACGTTCTGGGAAAACCCTTAACAGTTAATTTGAGAACTGTAATGTAACATAGGAGAATTTATTTTTACATGCATATATTGTTAAAAAATGAAAAGAAATTAATTTTGTTGAAACTATGAAAATTGTAAATTATTTATTGAAATCAAAATATTTTCTTGATTATTTACTAGATATCTTTCGGTATTTCGGCTATCAGTGTAGCCATACATATGTACTTTTTTCCTTGTAACAGACCCTGTTACAAATCTATTTGTTTTGTGTGCATTAATGTGTAGCAATGGTGTATCTAGGGTATGGCAGGTAGGGCACGTGCCATAGACGACACTTGAAAGGGGGCGCAATTTCCGTTGCGAGATTGACGCAACAAAAAAGGCTTGAGCCTGTTCACTCCCATCGTTACAAGGAAGCGACGATAGCGATTCTCCCATTTGTACCCATCGTCGCTTCGCGGCATGAGTCTGCCCCTGCTGCAACCCTGGTCCGTAACAGGAACATTCAAAGACTCACGGAGGAAAGTAAAGGCCCTTGCAAATATCCAGAGACATGTCGCGGGACGCTAGCAGTAGGGTGCCAATAGCGGAACCAATTCTTCAATAGTGTAACCATTTTCTTTAAAAAGGTGGTGATACTCCGGTATTAACCAACAAAAGATAATTGGGGACCGTGAATAATATTGCGGTTTCGCACATCCCCCATCTATTGTTCGGTAGAGGACACCCCAAGTGTCGCAGCTTCCTAACCATGTCGAATTTCATCGTTCAAATACATTGTAGCCGCGACATGTCTCTGGATATTTGCAAGGGCCTTAACGATGGGTACAGAAGGGAGAATCGCTGCCCTCGCGGCCATGCAACAATAGAAGCGAACAGGTCAAGGCCATTAAGACTCTCAAATAATTATTTTGAATCACTGTCTTAGACCCTAAATGTATGAGAGGTTTTTCATTTGCATATTCTGAACCCTCACGACAGAAACTAATATAAACGGTCATTCTGAATGAATTTTAAGAATGGCCATGCACACGAAGTAATCGGTGTCTTTCTTACTAAGGGAAAGAGCCCAGTTTTGTTTTCTGCCATGGGCGCTACGTTACCTAGGTACACCACTGATGTTTAGAGCAATCTCACTGTTTCCCCTGATGCCACTTCTTGCCAGTCACATGACAAGACTCCAAAGAATTATTTTTTACTTATTATTTGTTCCTCCGTACGGACTCATCTCACGTGTAAATGAACAAAGCGAAAGCGGGTGGATCAAAAGCGGCCAGCTATTGATCGAATCCGATTGACGTACATCGAAATCCGTGGTCTTCCCAAAACGGCTTGTACTTAAAAGAATGTGTGTACAGCGAATGGCTCATTTACTTAAAAAGAAAGTGGCGCGAAAACATCTTACTGTTATTTATTGTGTAAAACATTGTCTATTTTTGTACATTGCACCATCCCTTCGCACATCTGCACAACAGTCCTTCTTTCCCAGGACTCATTCCATGGAAAGATAACCCCAGTGTGTCTCAGCAGTAATGCAGCTTTTCACGTTTCAAAAGCGGCTTACCTTTAAGAGTAAATATTTATTCTATAAAGAAGTGGAAGAAATAACATTCGACTCCTAAAAGTGTGTAAAATTTCATATCCACTCATTGATAATGTGATAATTTATTCCGTCGCGAAAAGAATCAATGGCGGATACAAAAAAGATTCAAGAAGAAGGAATGGAGGTGATAAGTACGACGAAGCATTTTATTGTAGAAGGGGATCATTCTTAAGTATTATTATTATTATTCATTTTTAATATTGAACTCAAGTTTAAACTGTTTGTTCTTCTCATTGAAAAGACGTAGCGATGAAGATTCCTCTTCTATGGCCAGTGTTCCCAACATTAATTTTTAAATGCTCCGTCGAAACTCAGTGCTGCTTTCCAGCAACACTGCTCACAGAAAAGAAGTCTTCTCCGTTGTTTCTTTTCAATATTGTAGGCGAACAGATTAAAATGAGTTCAGTTACAAATGGTTTTTTCATGATAGCTCGGCAGATTTTAATGTTCAAGTCTGTCCTAATGCCTCTTTTGAATCCGCCAGTGAAAAGAATGTGGCTCCAAAGAAGCAACATTTTATTCTTTTAGTAACTGAAAAGATTTTTACTTATTATTTATTACTTATTATTTATTGAGAATTATTATTTTTTCTATTTCGCTTTCTTTTAGTAAATACAGTAGAATCTCGCTAAAACAAAACTTATTTCGTTCATATTGTGATAGGGAAAATTTCATTATAATGAGATTTGAGTTTTACGTAAGTATTTAAAACCATATAAACAACTTCTTAGTCACTGTTTTACGGGTTTTAATCATGTATTTTAATTGGAAAGTGGAAAAATAAATGTTAGCATTTTATCGAAATTATTATGTTCGTTATATGAATGAAATACCTAAAAGAAAATCTATCAATTTTGATAATGACAGTATGTAATTGCGTTTATTTGATCAGGCAATTTCTATTATTTTACATTGCTTTGCATTCATTGATGATATATTTTATTAGATAAACAACAATTAGTAAGCAAAAAGTAGAATTGAGCAAGTTTCTTCTAAATTTTCTTAAGCTCTAGATCAGGGTGGCGAACCAATGGCACGCGACTAGTTATTTTGGGCACGCCACGGATCAGAACGGTTTGCATTTTAATTAAAAATAGCACATATTTTAATGAATTACACATATAACCGTATCTTTTGTTAGTAAATAAAGAGTTGTTAGTATTTAGTTTTATTATTTTCCTAATAATCACTAAGTCAAAATTATTTGACGGCACGTCTATGGCCTCATTAAACATTTCTTTAGAAAAAATGGCACGTTGATCCATAAAGGTTCGCCACCCCTGCCCTAGACTCAAAATCGAGACTGTGTAAATAACCTGACTGCATATAAATTAGAAAACCTTATTAAAAAATTGCCGTATTTCTGGCATTGATCAGAGAAACTTGAAATAATTACGAAGAGATAGCCACTTCATTATAGAGGATATTTTTAATGTTATACTGAAACCTGACTTTTGCTTTCCAGTTTAGCCCTTTCAGACCTGATTAAATAATTTATCTCGAATAGGTATACATGCATATTTTTATAACAACAGAGATTAAATTCGTAATAAAATAAAAAATTCTGATTGTTAAATTCCCGTAAAATAGACACAACCATTTTCAATTTAAAATTATTAGTATTTGCTTTGTAATATTCTTTCAAAATTTTTCTCCTCTATTGTAGATGCCTGGTCTAAAAGGGTTAAAATTTCGGTATTGGCAGCGGGAGATTCTATTTTATTTACTTTTTGACGAATAATTTCAATCACATTAACTTTTTAAAAATGCGGAATATTAATGGTTTACAATACGGAATATTAATGGTTTTATGCAATCTTTGCTGGAAATTAATCTATAAAATTAAATTATTTAAAAGTTAAAAAAAATTATTTAAAAGCATAAATATATATTTTGGTAAGTTTCTCTCTCTATTGTAATTTAGGCTATTTGTTCACCTGACTGAAATTAAAATATTTGATTTTTGAACTATTTAACATTTTCACGATTTACATTTCACACGATAAATTGAACATGCTTTATCGGCAAGTGTGAAACACCAAAGGCAACTTTTGTTATCTTAATTTTTTAATTGTAAAAAACTTTTATTGTAAAAAACATTTATATTCAAGATAAAATCAATAAAAAAGGGAATCTTCCATGGAAAGAGCATCCTTAGAACAACAAATGAGTTGTTTACCATCTGTTCTACTTAAGAATGACGTATATTTTGCTCTGCTCAATCATTAAAAAATAAAATAAAGTATATTTCACACATCCTTTTTGACTTCTTATTTGTGTCAAGTCAATCTCATTATTACACAAAACAAACATGCCACGTGGAAACTTGATACCTGATTTAATAAACTATCATTCGTGCTATTTTTAAAGGCTCCCTACGAACTCTCCTCTACTGTCTCTGGAGCTAAAGATCTACTCTCCCTGCAAAATGGTAGGTTAAAGCGGCCAGTGAAATTCAGTCTCTAAGCAACCGAAATATAACGCCACGAAGATAATGGTGAAATCTCGCAAACAGGTTTGCATTCCTACAGACGCTTGCAGTCCTAAAGCTTAACTGCAATCTTAATTCTAATGTAGTCAAGCAAACTCAGTGGCCGTTATATCCCGTGTACCAAAATAAATAAAAACACAACAATTATAATTGTCTCTCTATTCTAGAAAAATGTAACGGCCGCCGCCGCCGCTGTAAAGAGCTTGTTCGGCTATCTCCTTCTAAACCGTGCGGATTTGAGTTTCGACTAAGGTGTCCACAGATTCTGAAAATTCCGAGAAACATAATAAGCCGACTTAAATTCGAAAATCGAATTATTTTAGAAGATATTAATAAAAAAAAACTGAAACAATAAGCATAATGGTTGCCAGATTTGGCATAAAGTCATTCATTCCTTTGCAACAAAGCAATATCTAGGTGCGACTACTATGCGGGGAATTCTATTACATAATATTGTACACTCTAAAGCTAAAAGATTACTGGTATTACAATAAAATTACTAACTTGCCAACTGTCCCCACATTATCTGTCGTATATCAAGTAATATTTTCTTCAGTTGCACACAAAAAAGAGGTATTTTTCTTTTTGTAGCAATATTTTTTACAGACATAAATGAAGGTCAAATACATGATTGTGGCGTTTATGCGGGAAAAATATTTTAACGACGTTTTCTGCTTTAAAACGAGAATGCGACTATTATACGAGGGTGACTATCACAAGAGTGAACACCGTAAATATGCCTATTAGTTATTTTTCTTATAACTGTTTTCTAGAAATTATAGTTTTCTATATTGTTACTTTTTTCGTCGTCTTATGTATTTAAAATTGCTGAAATTATCTGTTTAATATTAATGTACTTGTGTTCTCGTACGTAAAACACTAACTTAAACTTTAAAGTTTTCCTTTTAGAAATACATATACATACATTTGAAATTTCATATATTCTACTAATGAAATATTTAGTGTAATTTTTAGTAATAATTTAATTTAATTTAAAATACGTAACAGGAGGAAAAAATCAGTTCTTAGTACTTGATATGTACACTTAAGGATACAGAATATTTCGACGAGTAAAGAGAGGCATTTCTTGCAAAAGATTTAACATGTATTTTATTTCAAAATAGAGATTGAAACGGATTTTTTTGTATACTGTGTAGAAACATAACATTTCATATATAAATTTAAAACAATGAATTTGATTCAAAAATTAGTTTTTAAGAACTAATTTACTTTTTAAGTATCGCTAAGAAAATTTTTTGAACAGCATGTTAATTTGATACACTTTTCTAAAAAACTATTAAGTTTATCCCCATAAATTTTTGTACGGTATCAGAAAACATACTGTCTGAGAATATTAAGAAGTAATTTTTGTTTTGGTTAAAAATAAATAACAGTAAAAATATTTCAGTGAAAAAAACTTGTGCCATTCTGTTTCCGGCCCAAATAATGGTCACTCATTTTATAGAATTAAAACTTTTTTTAGAAAACAGCTAAATTAGCCAAGGCATGCTTAAGCATTCTATTTTCTTACATCCATCTTAAAAAGAATGTAACTATAATGCATGAAAAAGACATTTTACTATACTATAAAAACCAAAAAAGACTGTCTCTGAATATCATGATTACGATTTATGTCAGTGAAACATTTTTGAAAAAACAATTTTGTTGGTCATGTTTCTTAATTGCAGATTGTCTAAGCTTTTCATACGTACATATATTTTTGGTTCATTTGAACCCTGCACATTTTGAAAAAAAGCGGTTGGAAGTGCTATCCTCAAGCTAAAGAGGTCGGTAGTGCGACGATTTTAACACCGGTCGGAAATAAAACTTAACCTAAGTAAGGGGGAAAACTTATCTGAGTTACTTCAAGAAATTTTTCACTTGATAATTTTCAAGTAGTATAAAATTATTGTATCTTTTGAATAAAAGCAAATGATTAAAATAAATATATTATGTAATATAAAAAAAGTTTTTAGATTACATGGTGAGCCCCGACCACTCTGACCCCCAATAATGAGCCGCCACTATTGGTGACTACGTTGAAGGTCATTAAAACTTGGTAGCGAGTACCACGTTTAGGTCATTTGAAAATTAATAGTTGCCACTATTAAACCTTCAACCTTCGTATATTCATTATTTTAGAAGTAGTTTATTTTTTTTTTCTACAACTCCTCAAGGAACGTTTTCCAATGCGCACTCATTGATTGTTCATTGAAAATGAATTGAAGTTTGTATTTGGACTTTTTTCAACATGCCATCCAAATATAGAACGAAAATAGAAAATCGTCGTTGAAATTTCAAAATTAAGATCATTTATAAAACTTTACCTGTATCAAATACAGTATCTTTCGTTTTTCCAATTCCTAGGACTTACCAAAAAAAAAAAAAAAAAAAAAAAAAAAAAGTTTCTAAAATTTTTTCATTTATTTATCATTTTACGTCCAGTCGAATCCTGTTACAATAAACTTCAAGAGACCAAAGGTTTTGATCGCCGTATCCGAAATGCTGATATACAGGAAAACGGCGAGACCAATATTCGTAAGTTTTCTATATACCGGACTCTCTTTAAAGGGGTTCGACGGTATTTTTATTTAAATTAATAAAACGAACATGTTTCTTTTTTACCTCGTTTTTATTCTAAATTAACTCAATATTCACTATATGAACGAAGACGGATGTTTTTATCAAAACAGATTTCAAGTCTACGAGTTTGAAAATTCCAAGATACATTATGGTCTTGTTTGGCTAAGCGTTTTCGGGCCACAGTATTAAGTACATTAGGAATATTACTGTCTTACTTACATTGTGGGGATTTATATATTTTAATTGAAATTTAAGTTGAATTTTTCATTATTTTTTTTTAACATAGCAATCATCACAGCATGTTATTGTTATGCATAGAATGTGTTTTAAAATTAGATGGTAGCGTGTCCTTTAAATGTAACATTTCTAATTTCAAGAGAAAAGCAGATGCCAGATATTACATGTACCATAGCGCAAACTTATATTCAAACCAACTGATCCAAACATATGAATTCCATAGCTCATTTAACTTTAATCATGCTTAAAGATCCATTAACAATATTTCTACTCAAATATTCAATCCATAACAATGACTAATAATTAATAGTCTGTTCCATTAATATATCCAGCTTAACCACATTAATCATCAAACGATGATAGGACATCTGTCTTCTTTCTCGTTCATTAATATTTAAGGAATGAAACCCTCGGTCAGTGTTCTAGCGGCATCCTGTACATGTAATTAAATCCCTTTCTCTGAAATCATCTTTAATCCTTTGAGGCGCAACCCTTTCCCAATGCTGAAAAAAGGGCAGCCGTTGCCATCGCTCGACTTAACTACCAGCAAGATGGCGGACGATCGAAACGTTCATCGCGTGCCACAGATCTAGAGACCCTTTTTTTGACGCAGCTGGCTGTGCCCGGCACAGGCACGCGATGAACGTTTCGATCGTCCGTCATCTTGCTGGTAGTTAAGTCGAGCGATGGCAACGGCTGCCCTTTTTTCAGCATTGGGCAATCTATCCAGCTGTTCTCGCGTTCTTCCATCTTTCGGCAGATGTCAATGCTGTTAAAAATAATCGTGACCATTCTTTTACGGGAAATGACGTGCTAAAAAGTAAAGGATTCTCGTGGAGCTATGTCACCCGCAACTATTTTTATAGAAATCAAATCTATTCTACGTGACTGGCAACAGTCAAAACGTCAAAGTTTGGTGTTCCCAGAGCGGGATCACTGTGCGTTAAAGGGTTAAATAACATTCCTTCTATGGAAGATTCGAAATACAAAATTACTTATCGAATTTGCTTAGAAAATTTCGGTCACAGGAACTGGTTTAAATATCCTCACGTATAAGTTTACCTCTTAAGTAAACTCTTTTATAAATAGTAATGTTGAGTTCGCCAACAGCCAGAATACCGGTATGATGCGTGCTCTTAGGGCTTTTGAAATTGTCATTTCTTCTGACTTGTAATTCATCCATTCATATCTTCTAAAGCAATTAAGAATTATACATTGTAAGCAAATAAATTGAAAAGTATGATAATTTATACATGAGACCAGGGCCCGATTATGACCAACAGGGGCCTCGCGGGCATTGATGAATTTTGGGGCCTCCATCTATAAAATATATTTTATTTCTCATAAAAGTTTGATATAAAAAAGAATATTTCAGTACAACATTTGAAACTGGTGGGGGGGGGGGCTTTCAAGCCGGGGACCCAGGGCAAAGTCCCGATTTGCCCATCGATAATAAAGCATCTCAGGAACTTCTGTTCTAAACAGCAGACTCCGTCTCATCTTTAATCTAATGTTTAAATGTAATAATAATAATAATAATAATATTTTGTAAAAATCCAATTGTTAATCCAAAAAATTTCAAATGTGAACTGCTTATCAGTAGCGGATACAGAAATTTATATTTTGAAAGGGGTTAGTTGACAAATGAAATGTAAAGCAAAATGTTATTTTGTCCACCCTAAAGAAAACGGTACTGAAGCCGTTTAGAGAGAGATATTATACTGTGTAAGCCCCTTCATTGAATCCGCTACTGTTGCTTGTCTGCAGAGGAGGTACAGCATTCGTTGCTCAAAGCAGCCGAAACCATGATTCTGAATCTCATTGTAACTGTGGCAAATGTGTTTATTTACTTGGTTAAATAAACACACCTGAAGTGAAGAAATGATTTCACTTCAGGTGTGATGCTCATAACATCTTTCATGAAACAGAATACATAAATTGATGCAATCTCCTATCCTTTGGTTGCGTTCTAAGCATGTCCTTCAGGAAAGACAAAAGATGCCATAGCCGAAAGCAACTGCTCCAGGCTGTCGGTGGTAAAGACCGAGCGTCCTTGAGACGTGTCAGCGATTGTTTCTTTCATTAAAGAGTGGGAGAGAGATCTCTTATCGATACTAAATTGACGGCCAGTCGTTAGAGTTAATTGTTTTACCGTCAATGGAGAAACTGCGCTCATAACTACCAACTTTCTTTGGCGCCATGTTTGCTTTGGAAGCCACGTGCATCGCACAGGAATAATGGATATAAACCCAAGAATAAAAGAAGGCGAGAGTTCTCTTGAAGTGCTTCGCCAGTCAAATGAGGTTTGCCCCAATCCGAAGCAACAGCCAGGATTTCACCAGTAATGGATGGCCGTTATTATGTTCATTACTTTACCTATTATCATTATAAAAGAATCTTTTTCGCAAGGGGTGTGGTTTTCGAGCTTAGTTTTTAAGAAATGTATACAATACACAGTGAAGAAACAAACAAAGGCTTTCACGAACGTTAAGATGTTTTCAGCTGTAATCAGGATTCTATAAGATATTGCAAAGTCATTCATATTTCTCCAAGTCTTGAGACGCGGGCATTTTAAAGTTTGGGAAGAGTAAAGAGAGGGTATGTAAAAGATATTTTAACTATGACGAATGAAATGATCTAATAAAACAGGATTCTTTATTACAGTGATTACATTAACTAAAAGAATACAGCAAATAATAAGGAGACAGTATGCAAAGATTGCAATAATGAAGATTGCATCCAGTGAGAGGGGAACTAAAATTCACGAAGACACAGAGCGTATCTTTTGAGGTGTAATAAATTCTCTCTAGGTCGGTCTTTTGAACAATACATTAACCAAATATCACTTTTAAGTGATGCCCAGAACAGATCCCCCACCTCTCCCCATTTTAGGATTCAGTGTAGATTATGCAAGGAATAGCGGCATGAAGAATGTTCCAGTTGCATAGGAGATGGAGCATTAATATGTGTTGCTACACAGCTAAATTTTCAGGATGCTTCCCCTTTGCTTTCCATCGTGTAAAAGAATGCTTTGCTGTAGTTTTTCTTGGAACAATTTCTTCATAAATTTTAATTTTCAGTTTTCCATGAAAGATTGAGAAAAATTTAAAAACAAAACGAAGCATTGATAAATACAATACCTTTACATGAAAAGTTTTCAACACCATGCAGTAACTACAGTACCTAAAAATTTGTGTTACATATGTTAAAGAAAACAAGAAAAATCAATCATGTCAAACGCATAGATAATATAACACTTTCCAACACAAAAATATTTTTGCGACAAATTTGGTGTGTATTTTCCGTAGAACTGGCGAGATTTGGAAATAAGATAATGTTGTATTATCACAATATAAATGCAATTTTATGAGACCCTGTAAAAAACCTTCAATTTCTTACGTTTAACTGAAGAATACAAAAATTTTATACTCATTGTCTTGTGCTAGAAATATATTAGTGTCTCTCAAATGCCACAGACTGTAATGCATTGGAATGCTTTTGAGTACTCCTGTAGAAGA
The DNA here is from genome assembly GCA_038373885.1 of Cheiracanthium punctorium. Classification (NCBI taxonomy): domain Eukaryota; kingdom Metazoa; phylum Arthropoda; class Arachnida; order Araneae; family Cheiracanthiidae; genus Cheiracanthium; species Cheiracanthium punctorium. The sequence continues at coordinate 25,647 of JAWZYV010009045.1, read as the reverse complement.
ACCATTAATAATACAGACATTATTCTCAATGGAGAGCATTATTTTGAGAGCCTTAATTATAAGTATGCCAACTTTATTTTCTTTCAAAAAACCAAATATCTCTAAAATACGTTTTCAAGAATGATTGCCTATAGAGTGCGATATATTCAGTGGCGGATCTAGGAATACGTTAAGGGGAGGGGAAAGGCTACAGAGGAAAAATATTTCAACCATAAACACCATTTAGAATTACTTAATTAAATTAATTATAATTTAACTTTATTAATGAATTTTTAATTATGTAATTAATTTTAATTGAGTTTTTATGCAGTATACGCTCACTCAAAGGATATTCGGGTGAAAGCCGAGTTTTCTTAGTTTTGTCAAAAACTAATTAGCTTTTTAAAAACCGCACACCTCAAAAGAAACACCAATCGGCACCTATTGTTATTCATTGCATGATGCGCATTCATGAAAAACAACACTTTAATTACGAAACCGATAGCAAACATTTGATTTGCACTCGGATACCCTTTTATGAGGGCCCGAACCCCCTGGATACGGCCTTGATAAGGGGAGCACTTGCCTCCTCCCACCCGCACATCCCCTCCTGGAGCTTTAGTATATTATGTTATGATGTAAAAAAAAAGTGTGTCACAAAGCAAAATCGGAACTGAAATTGTTACAAGTGTGAACTTTCCCCCTCTAGAATATTTGTTTTAAGTTTCCCTTAAAAAATGGAAGGTCATTCTTTTGAAAAATGTCACTTTTAAATAGAGTTTTAAAAAAATTAATAAGGTCAGAGACTTGAAAAAATTAGGAATGTTTCTTCAGAAGCTGTATTGTGCACTTTTACGAAAGGTGAACTTATATTAGTTTATGAAACATTCAGGAAAAATTTTAAATATACATTATTTTACATTATCTATTTATATTCATTTTGCTATGCAAATTTTATTCTTCGGAAATATCTTTTTAAAGAGTTACTTAAGGCATTTATGTTTGGTTTTTTTTTTTGTTTTTTGTTTATAAAAGTGGGCGTTTCAGTTTGTAGAGAAACACTGATTTTTTTCAATTCTTTATGATAATTAGTTTGCTATTAAAGCTGTTACGAACCATATGACGAGTTTATATTTTGTCAAACAACAACAAAAACATAACATAACATTTTATTATTATTATTCGCAAAATTTTTTTAAAGATTTTACTCACGGTATCTGATTTTTATTTTATTTTTAAATATTAAGAGATCAGCTAGCAGAGAAAATAATGTTATACAACAAAATATGTAAAAATATTTATTGCATATTATTACCTGAAATTATATATGCTCTTAGTGTGCAACCAGAAGAAGAAAGAGAAAAAATTTAAGATTTCATAAAAGGACTACTACATTCTTCATACAAACAGTTAAAATATGTAGTGTGAAAGCCGTATCTCTCCATCGTTTTACACCATACCATTCTAAATTTATTTCTAATTGAAAAGCAGTAGAGAAAGGGAAATATGTAATTAATTTCACCATTTACAAGAGGTAAAATGATTTAACGTGTTGGCTATAGCTATTATTATTATCATGAGCTTAGAGCGAAAATTTTGAGGTAGCAGCACAATTGAAATTCAAGAGTAGAAAAGCGAAATGTCGATGAAATTTTGAAACAAATGTCTCAAATCAAAGGACTTTTAGACAAAATTCGAGGTGGGGGGGGACTTTCCCTCCCTTTGATTTAGGGTGCAAACTAAATATTTTCTCCAGGGAAGGTACATTTGAAAATAAAAGGTATTATATGGCAAATGCAGCCGCCAACATGTCTGGGAAGTGACTTAAACAGTGGTATATAGTGAGGGGGTGGTTTTGAGGGTCAGAACTCCCCCACCCCCATTTTTTCAAAAAGGGCTTTATTCTCGGAAAGATAACCAGGCTCTCAAAATAGGAAGGGCTCTACATCTTTCATCGTCCAATTTTAAGTTAGAAATTTTAGAGATATTTTATGCATAACTTCCTTTTACTATTGTAAATATGAAACAGAAGAGAAATTGTTTTTGTGCAGTGGAAATATCCGATGATAAAGACAGATTCTTAACGATAGATTGGGGGGGGGGAGGACTCTGTAGATAATGGGGACACATCTTCCCTGCTTTTCCAAGCTGAACCACTGTTTATCGAATTATGATCCGCTTTTCTCGCATATATGCCATTTCCTAAGCTCGAGGCCCAGGTGCACTGTCCGAGGTGCCATGTGATAATTATGGCCCTATATAAGGGACCTGAATATACCTTAATAAGAGCTTTTTTGAAACTTACAATTTCCGGACCTCAAGTTTTTTCGTTACAGCATTGCGTACCCCCACCCCACACACTTTTTTTTTTGTCTGGCTATGCCTCTGGATTTTAATTCAAACAAAAATCTACCCCCGATTTTCTATGCATATATATTCCTGCCTATGTCGATTCTACATCTACCCTCAAAATCGGCTCGCGGCAGAGCAATGCTTGTTGTTCATTTCGAAGTCTTCCTTTGAAACCTGACCTCAGTTACAGAATAAGGAGTGGCATCAGACTTGTGTATACATCTTTTTCAAAGAGATTCTTGTAACTTGCTCCTTTGTCTAGTAAAAAAAAAGCATTTCTATTCTCAATACTTAAAATCATTAGGACTGTTGAAATTGTAGGGACAGAGATCAACATTTCTCCAGCAGGGGATAAATAGTATCCCTGGCAGCGATGAATCAATATTTCTTTAGCCAGGGACATTACATTCTTCAGCCGGGGACGATCCCGGCATCCCCCCCCCCCTCCTCGCCGTCAATTCGCAACCTGCTCTGATCGCTTATGATTATTATTGTGTTTCTCCTTGAGGGATATACTAAGCTGGCTTCATCCAGTGTTCAAAAGTGCATCTTGTGTTACCAATGCTGAGAAAAAGAGAACTCTTCTTCTCTTGAAACGTTTGGTCAAATTAGTTTCATTTTATGATTATTTTAAATATCTTTTCCGGCAATTGGTTACATCACCGATCAAGATTTTTTTTTAAAGGAAAATTTTAAACAATCTGAAGGGAAGAAAATACTGATGTTACAAATACCTTTTATTTATCGATTTCTTAATATATTAACTTAATTGTAAAAATTAGGTCTCAAAATTAAAAGTACGTTTTCATTTTCTCTAACATTTAAAATACCCCTTATAAATATTTTATGTCATTCATTTAATTTGAACAAATTTTGGTTATTAAAAAAATCATCATGCTTTTTATTCATGATTGCATCTCATACAAAAAGAAAATGTCGACTTTTGTAGACTGTTGTTTTCTTAAAACCATTTACTACCAAATTACAACAAAATTTTAGAGTAAAACTTTCACCAAGTTAATGCATATGCAAGTAACAAAAATAGCCTGAAAATATTTCTATGTCCTATATTATTTGTAAATAATGCTGAAGTGCGTGTTATTCTGTTTTTTTTTTTTTTTTCCCGGCATCTTACCATGGATTATTTATTTCTTTTTCGGAAGGCATTTTTCCCATTGATCCTTTTTCCCCCATTTATTTTTTAAAAAAATCAGGAGTGACTCCACTCGACTTTCCGAACCCTTACGATTAAGATCATTACCAAGCATTTAAATAAATTTTAATCGATGAATAATTCAGCAAAAATTCTTAGTTTTTTTTCATTTGAGCTCAATAGAATGTACCGTTTAAACGCTAGCGCACTTTCAAGAATTCCCCCCACCCCCACCACGGAGGCCAGAATGTAAAAGAAATCTTTGTCGTAGCCCTGTAGAAAAACTATAAGTCCTATACACACCAAAATTAATGCCGGTCTTAGGATGGTGGTTTACAACATACATACCCAATTTGAGCTCAATCGAATGAACCGTTTAAACGCTAGCGCACTTTCAAGAATTTTCTCCCATAGGCCATAATGTAAAAGAAATCTTTGTTGTAGCCCTGTAGAAAAACTATAAGTCCTAGACACACCAAAATCAATACCGGTCTTGCGACGATGGTTTATGACATATATACCCAATTTGAGCTCAATCGAATGCCCCGTTTAAGAGCTATAATGTTCACTCACACACACACACATACAGGGTGGCCATAATTAAACTGCAAGTGTTCAAGGGGTGCTGGAGAGAAAACTACCAGGAATATTTCAGTGAAACTTGGTATCTACACGTTTCAGAACATACGCAAGTCAAATATGCAATTAAAAAAATCGCTTTTTCACCCGATAGATGGCGCTATATCGTGTTTCACTGCATATGGACGTCATATATGCAAATTTTAAGCCCATCGAACAGTGTAAAAACAAGACCACATTGAGTAATGGTCAAACATGACTCTGAATAAGAAGGAGCGTGCATTGTTAGTGAAGATATTCTATCAGAATCAAGGACGTACCCAGGGGGGTGATTCAGGGGGTCCGGACTCCCCCCCCCCCGAAATTTCAGTTTTTGTTAACAAAATAAGAATGATGAAGTCTTTTTGTGAAAAATTCTGCCTTTTTCACCATTTGGACCCCCCCCCCCCGAAATTTTTTCCTGGGTACGTCCTTGATCAGAATGGTAGCAATTATTCAGCTACTTTGAAAGAATACCGGCGTATGAAACGATTAAGAAGAGGCCCGATGAGTGTCAATGAGAATAAATGGTTTAATTGTTTTCCAAAGCGTCTTTATGAATTGTTTAATTTGTGATCTTAATTTACGTTAATTTTTGATTACATGTTACTGTAAAAATTTAATTACTGAAGCTAATTGTATGGAATTTTGATAAGCTGCAAATGATATTTTATATTGTTTATATGCCTCTTAGAATGTCACTATTCTCTGTCTATCAGTTTTGGAAGTTGTATATGCCACCGGTGAGCTTTCAAATACGGTACAGCGCCATGTATCGGGTGAAAATGACGATTTTTTTTTTTTTTTTTTTTTTTTTTTTTTTTTTTTTTTTGGCATATTTGACTTGCACATGTTCCGAAACGTGTAGCTACCAAATTTCACTGGAATATTCTCGGTAGTTTTCTCTCCATCTCCCCTTGAACACAGTTTAATTATGGCCACCCTGTACATACATCTCGTAAAAATAGCATAAATGAATTCAGAAGACCTCAAAACGTGTAAATACACCAAAATCTCGAAGTCGAATTTTTTCATGATTACAATACTTTCCTTACATGGTATGTTCGGAAAGTAATAACGGTTTAAATAAAATTGGTACTTTGTATAAAACACATATAACAGCAAAAATAAAAGGTACGCACGTTACAAGAAGCTAAATAGCCTCCCTTCATAAGCAATGGAAGATTTTTTTTCAATTAACAATAACAATTTAGTCGCGATATGTCCCCTGTTGCAGTCATCAAAATGAGGTGATAACACTTCATGTCTGTCTAACACAATCAAGACACAGTATACAGGCAGTAGTTTTAATATAATATATACAGGCAGTAGTTTTAAATAATTAAATCGAACATACCTGCTTATTTTCAGAAGCGGATGGTTGGTTTGTTGCTAGGGATGGACGCGAGATGAAAAATAGGCTGTCTCGTCTCGCAAAATCGCTGAAAAGCTTTGTCTCGCAGTCCATCCCTATTTGTTGCATCGCAACTATCAATACAATCCTTTTCGCTACACATATCGGTGTTTTCATAAATATCTAGGCCGCTTGTTTTCTCATTGTTATTTTTTTATTTTTAAAAAAACAATGATAAAATTGAGTTATTAGAAGCTTTTCGCCTTTTCTCCAATTTTATTTATCTTGAAACTGCATAATCATCGAGTATCACCTCTTGGCGAAACTCGAATGAAGTATAAGGAGATTTTTGACAACGCTTTTGTCGTAGTTTTCACTTCGATATCTGATTTGTCATAGCCATAGATGAATCGCCATTTGTCTTTAGCCATTCATAGACATCATGTGAATTATCGCTGACCACTAAGATGAAAAAAAAAGTCCGCATGTTTGACTTTCGGGGTAGTGGATTGGTGACAGCAGCCTAAGTAAAGGTGCTGCATTTGCATTGTGTTAGTGTTAGTTGGTTGATCTCTCTCGATTTCAGTAATCTTTTGAAAACTTAGCGTGAGAGAACTTTTTGTGTCTGGAATTCCCAGACTCTAAAAACTTGTTAAAAGACCATTTGCGAGTACAGAGGCGGCTGCCAAAAGATCAAAGGATTTCTTTGATAGGAGAGGGCAGCTCGCGTCACTGAATGTATCGCTTAGAGCTACACATACGTCCTTCCCGGAATTTCCTGCCACAATTTGGAACCTCATCAGAAGGTAGGGGACTTCTGAATATTGGCACCCCTCGGAAACTGCTAGCGACCACCGAGAGGACTTTCGGAACCACGGATTTAACGTGCATGTGCACGGTGGCAAAGTGAGCTAACTTTGAGTTTTACGATACGCGAGAAAAAGCAGCTCGTGTCAATTGGCATTTGGCACTTTGTATGCCATGCCATTCCTAATTTAGATCCTCATTAAAAGGAAAAAGAAATTTCCGAGAATTGACTTACTCTACTCTAAAAAAGTGTGATTCAGCGCCATATTGTTACGAATTTTCGGGGCAACCCGCTGCTCTGGGGCTTAAAATAGTTTAAAATTCGTATTCTACGCTTCAAATAGATAAATTTTGCTTTTTGTTGCATCAAAATCGGCCAATTAGAACTGGAGATACGGAGGTTTCGGTTTCCCATTCAAATATATGGGGTTTCTAGAAAACTCAAGAAATATTGGTCCTAGGGCTTAGATCTCTTCACTTTTGGGGACTGGCGCGATTTTCCCTATGGGGCCTGAAAGTTGGTTTTCCTGCATTAAAAACACATCATAACCTAACATTTGTCTACTATGACGTAATCAAAATTCCCGCTTTATCTAGAATCTTCGAGAAATAGACTTTTCTGGAAGCTGCTCGCAGCTTCAGCCTCGGCTATATATAGAAGCGCGCGCTGCCCCGACAGTTCAGTGTGAGTCAGCACCCATATTGTGAAAGCTCTCTGAGTGAGTACGTTTGCTTTGTGAATTGATAGTGCTATAGAAGCTGTGTTTTAACTTGCTTTTTGAAGCTGTTTTAAAAGTGCTGTGTGTCAATTCTTCATTGCTGTATTTTAAGGGATTGTGTACGATATCCCTTGACTATGTTCACTGAATTTTTGCCTGTGGAAGTGTTTTATTTTGTGTGAGAAATACAGCATTTGTGAGAGCTTCTGATCTAAGCGGACTGTTAAAAGCACATTACTGCTTCATTGTGCTTGTGAATTTTGTACAGCTGATTGTTCTACAAAGTTCTAGAAGCAATAAAGTTGTGTTCCATCCTGACCAGTGGACTTTTTACTAGAACTTCTACACCATAGGTTCCCAACCTTTTTTGAACTGGCGCCCCCTTTTTTTAGTGAATATTTCAATACCGCCCCCCCTCCCACTCCAGAGAAATAAGAGCGTACATAATGCATGGTGAAAACAAGAATTAAATAAAAAAAATACTAATAGATAGAATATTGTTGGAATTGAAACTCTACACTGAATTTCTTCATTTAAAAAAGAGGAATAAAAGTTTTAGAGAGGTATATTAGAGAGGTATATCTTTCTCTCAACAGCGAAGTCTCATATCGAAATATGTGAATGTTCGCACACGTGATAGAAATGAATTATCAGAGTGATTTTTAAGTCTTTTTTAGACTATATTTGGTTAATCTTCCCACGCCCCTCCGTGCCATATCAACGCCACCTAATTTTTCTCTGGGTCTTTTACCGCCCCCCTGAATACCTCAAATGCCCACAGGGGGGCGTTATCGCCCACGTTGGGAACCTATGTTCTACACCAACTGGACTTTAGAGCGACGAACCCCGGAAACAAGCAGAGTATTCTGCAACATTTGGTAGAATTGGGATTCTAAAGAAAGACTTTAATTCTCCAGTGCATGGTGTAGACCAGAAAAATGGAAGAACAATTCCAACAAAAGCTCATGGAGATGATGAAGAAAATTGAAATCCTGCAAGATGAGATAAAAAAAGAGATGAAATCCGGACAAGTTGACTTAGAGAAGAAAATAGAAACCGGATTTGACGAGATAAAAGCCGTTCAAGACGAGATGTAAACCGGATTGGAAGAATTAAGGACTGCACATGAAGAGTTAAAATCCGGACTGGAGGAGAAAATACAAACAAATCAAGAAAATATGGAGAAGAGAATGTCGCTCCTGGAAGAAAGCTAAGAGAAATATGAAGAAAGAATCGAAGAAACGATCGAGAACAAGTTAGAAGAAAAATTGGACTCACTCGTCAAGCTGGGAAAGTTACCGGAAAACATCAGACTGTCGTGACGCCGCCCAGCAGTGAAACTTACCACTTATGACGGAAAGACTCCCTGGGAAGCCTACAAGACCCAATTTTTAATCGTCGCTAAAGCCAATGGTTGGAGTGAGTCCGAGAAAGCGAACCAACTGGCCGCTTCCCTTAGCGGAGATGCAATTAACGTATTGCAAACTATTGGAGCGACGAAGACAGGAGATTTTGACGCCCTCCAAAGTGCCTTGGAGTTGAAATTCGGAGAGAAGTGCCAGAAAGAATATAGTAGAATACAACTTAAGTCAAGGATGCAGAGATCTGGCGAGACCCTTTAAGAGCTGGCTTCGGACATAGATAGGCTGTGTCATCAAGCCTGCATGGATAATGCCTTGATAATGTCAGAGAAGAAATGGCGGTGCGGCATTTTACCGAAGCCGTCCGGGATTCTGAAATTCAAAAGGCACTCATATTGAGGATTATCAGGATCTGAAGTCAGCTCTAGTGTTCGCTATGAAGCTGGAGGCAGCTCAGCGGGCCGTGAGGAAAGATCGTCACGCTGTTAGAGCGGTAACGGTCCAAGAGGGAGCTGACAAAGACACAGAGAGCGTCGAGAACAGGTTGAAGAGAATTAAAGATCTCATAGAACGAAAATTAAGATCCGATAGAACGAGAGATGGCCCAAAGAAAGTAAAATGCTGGAAGTGTGGCGTCGAAGGACATGTACAAAAGTACTGTGGCCGAAAGTCTCATGACCAGCAACAGAAATCTAAGAACATGAAGGAGGGAAACTAGGAGGCGGCCATCCCGCGGGGCGGAGGTTGCCAGATAGTCAAAAGCCCCACCTGAAATCTTACAGATTTCCTCAGTGAATGGCGGCAGTAATGGACTCTTCGTACTTGGATACGTTAATGGTTCCCCATGCCACATGGTGATTGATACTGGAGCGAACGTAACTATCATAAGGACGGATCTGGCCAAGAAATTAAATTTGAAGATTATCTGGACTCCGCCCTCGCTGACCCTCCAGACTGTAACAGGTGACAAGATCGAAGTGGGCGGAAAGGTGCAAGTGGAAATCACATTTGGGAATGCCTGATACAACCATGTGGTATATGTCGCCAATATTACGGACTCTTTTATTCTCGGACTGGACTTTTTAAGATCACATAAATTTAACTTGGACTTCAAGAATAATGTGCTTCGTTCAGACTCAGAAGAAATAGCTACGTTCGACATTAAAAATGAAGCAGTTTTACCTATTCAGCAAATAATAGCCCAGACTGATATAACTCTTCCTCCAAGAACTGATTCTATAATTTCTGGAACAATTAAAGAAAGCAATGAATTCCGGCTAGGATTAATCGAACACCCAAACAATAGTGATTCCGTCAGAGGAGTACTTGTGGAAGCAACACTTGTGGACTTGTCGAGAACAGAAATTCCAGTTAGAGTAGCAAATGTGACGGACAAGTCGAAGGTGATAAAGAAAAATGAAGTGTTGGCGACATGCACTCCTGTTACCTGCATTAATAAGAACATCATCCAAACGACAGCTAAATCATCTAAGTGTCTGACGAAGGAATTATTACAAGACGTGGAGTTAACAGCAGAACAGAGAAGCGCTGCGGAGAAAGTAATAGCTGAATTTGAAGACATCTTCTCTCGTACTTCCGGTGATTTTGGCCGTACAAAGTTAACGCAACACAGGAGAGATACAGGCAGCAATTCTCCCATCAAACAGCATCCTAGGCGGCTGCCGTTTGCTAAGCAAGAAGAGGTGAGCAGACTTTTAGAGGAGATGCAGCGTGATGACGTCATCGAGCCATCGACTAGTCCCTGGGCCTCGCCTGTTTTGGTCCGGAAGAAGGATGGTTCCACCCGGTTCTGCGTTGACTACAGACGTCTGAATGACATTACCAAGAAAGACAGCTACCCTCTTCTCAGAATTGACGACACTTTGGACACTTTACCGGGAAATGAATGGTTCTCCACTCTGGATCTCAAGAGTGGCTACTGGCAAGTAGAAATTCATCCCGATGACCGTGAAAAAACTGCGTTCACCACGGGACAAGGATTGTGGCAGTTCAAAGTTATGCCTTTTGGACTCTGCAACGCACCGGCTACGTTCGAACGCCTAATGGAGACAGTGTTGAGAGGACTTTCCTACGAAGCATGTCTCGTTTATTTGGACGACATCATCATCGTCGAAAACACTTTCGAAGAACATCTCGAGAACGTCCGAAAGGTTCTGCAGAAATTACAGGAGGCGAACCTGAAACTGAGTCCATCTAAGTGCAATTTGTTTCGTCGGGAAGTACGTTATCTCGGACACATAATATCTGCCCACGGAGTCCGAACAGATCCCGAAAAGACGTTCGCAGTCCAGAACTGGAGTCGTCCTGAGAATATCCATGACTTAAGAAGTTTTCTCGGTCTGTGTACTTACTATCGAAAATTCGTGAAGGGTTTTTCTCAAATTGCAAGGCCACTTCACAAATTGACCGAGACTGGACAAAAATTTCTATGGACTGCAGAATGTGAGGATGCGTTTAGCGAACTCAAGACGGCCCTAACATCTTCGCCGATCCTGTCGTGTCCTCACCCTGACAAGCCATTTATCCTGGACACAGATGCGAGTAAGGAGAGTGTCGGAGCAGTTTTGTCCCAGGATATAGATATCCAAGAACATGTCATTGCCTACTGGAGGAAATGCCTTTCAAAGGCGAAACGTAACTATTGTGTTACAAGGAAGGAACTTCTGTCTATCGTCAAGGCCGTAGAACATTTCCATCATTACTTGTACGGCCGAAAGTTCCTGCTCCGAACGGACCATGCCTCTTTAACCTGGCTTCTAAATTTCAAGAATCCAGAGGGCCAGATAGCCAGGTGGATACACAGATTACAAGAATATGACATCGAGATACGTCATCGGAAAGGAGCATCTCATGGAAATGCAGATGCTTTGTCCAGAAGGCCCTGGATAGACAGTTGTCGCTATTGCTCCAGGGCGGAGAAAAATTACCATCTGAAACATCCCGTTGTCTGCCAAGTTACATCATCGGCACCATCTCAAGATCCCTGGAGTGACGAAAATGTTCGGGCGGACCAATTAGCAGATAGCGACATCAAACCAATTGTGGAATTTATGGAAATATCCGGCGATAAGCCCATCTGGCAAGAAATATCATCTGGCAGTCCGGCAACAAAACAGTACTGGGCTTTATGGGATTTGCTTCGCCTGAAAAATGGAGTCGTGTATCGTAAATGGGAGTCGGACGACGGCAAGATGCTCCGATGGCAGTTAGTACTCCCTCGTTCGGGGATTCCGAAGGTTCTAGAAGAACTTCATAATGGCTTAACTGGGGCCATTTTGGCGTAATGAAGACCCTGCAGAAAGTTCGCGAGCTCTTCTACTGGGCTAGGGCTCGAGGCGATGTCGAAAGTGGTGTCAAGCTTGTGCCGCCCGTAAAGGCCCGAAGAAACGTAGCCGTGGAAAACTACATCGTTATAATGTAGGAGCGCCTATAGAGAGGATTCCCCTCGACATCCTGGGACCTCTTCCGCGAACATCGGATGGCAACAAATACATACTAGTTGTCATTGACTATTTCTCTAAATGGCCGGAAGCGTTTCCTATTCCCGATCAAGAAGCTACGACCGTAGCAGAGGTACTGGTGCAAGAATGGATTTCCAGATATGGAACTCCTCTGCAACTTCATTCCGACCAAGGAACGAACTTTACCTCTGCAGTTTTTAAAGGACTATGTCAACTTCTCGAAATCGACAAAACCCAGAGAACGCCTTTACACCCACAATCTGACGGCATGGTGGAGAGGTTCAGTCGCACAATTTTAAACAACCTCTCGCTCCTGGTCTCTAGGAATCAAGAGCACTGGGACAAGAAACTCCCCCTCTTCCTGCTGGCCTATAGAAGTGCCGTCCATGAAACTACCGGCTTCACACCTTCCCAGATGCTATTCGGAAGAGATCTTCGTCTTCCCGCCGATCTTGTGTTTGCCCGCCCTCCAGATATGCCTTCATAGCCAGAGGAGTACATGGAAAATCTCCGAGCACGGTTTGAAGACGTGCATCATTTTGCTCGTCAGCGGATCAACCTGAACACGGAGAGGATGAAGACTCGCTACGACACGAAAGCTACGGGACACGAGTTCAACGTAGGCGACAAAGTTTGGCTATGGAATCCTACTCGACGGAAAGGCCTTGTTGAGTCCTAAACGGTTTATGTATCCCTACCCACGCATTTGGCATGAATTTATTTGGAACCGTCCTTGGCGCAGTTTGTGTGAGCGCCTCTTTAATGTAACCCGATCATTCGCTCTCTTCGCTTCGCCCTAAGCGGCACGCAGTTTGAGTAATTAAAATTTTATTGAAAACTCAGCAACTTTATTCTCATTTTATTTTGAATACTAACGCCCGCACCCGCAACGTCATCATCCCAACATTTATTGTACATTTCTTGGTCCGTCGAGCCGGAGCCTCTTTAGACCTATGGATATATTGGAGTTTTAAAAATAAACTACGCAGTTCATTGTTGGTAAGTACATTTTGACTTACCTTGACTTACTTATCAATATGGCAGAAATGAAATCTGCGAAAACTAACAAAAAATGTATAAAATCAAACATTACAAAATTTAAAGATAAGGTGAATACAAACATTGAAAAAGCAGATTTCGCCTTGCTTCAGTTGTATGAAGCGAAAGTTGCAAGTTTCCATACAGAATTAAAACAAGTGTTTGACTGTATATTTGCGCTTTGTGATGAGAAAGAAATCGATGATTTCATAGCAGGAAAAGAAACTATAATTGACTCATTAGATGAAATTAATTTGATCATTGAAACGGAAACTTTTAACGCTTACTGCTGACAAAACAAACGTCAGTGAGAACATTTCACCTAGTTCTGTTTCTTCAGAAATAAAATTGCCGAAGCTTTTGCTTCCCATTTTTAGTGGGAAAATTGAGGAGTGGATAGAATTCGAAGATTTATTTTCAGCAGCTGTTCATAAAAACAGTAAATTAACTAACGCTCAGAAGCTTCAATACCTCAAAAGTTCGTGTAAATCAGACGCTTTAGAGATCATTCACTCCATATCAATTTCTGACGCAAATTACGACATCGCCTGGAATTTATTGGTCGAACGCTATTCAAATAAGAAAGATCTGATAAACTCTGTTATTAAAAAGTTACTTGCCTTACCACAAACATTTGACTCTTCTCCGTCGCTTTTAAAATTTGTGGATAACATTAATGAATGTATTAGATCCTTGTTAGTTCTTGAACAAAATGTGAATGGTTTCAGCGATACGCTAATTCTATATATATTAGTTGAAAAACTCGACAAAAATACTAGAAGCTGGTGGGAAAGATCTCTTAAAAAGGACGAAATAGGAACGATAACGCAGTTAACATCCTTTTTAAAAGAACATTTGCGTACGTTACAACAGAACAAACCTCTAGTTCGCGAAGTGAAACGTCCACATAATTCAAGGACACTGACATCTGTTTCCGAAAATCACTCGAATTCTTGCCAGTACTGTCTGGCCCGACATTCCATTTTTAAATGTGATCAGTTTTTAAATTTGACCGCTAAAAAGCGATTTAATTTCGTAAAGGCAAAAAATCTTTGCTTGAATTGTTTGTCGTCATTACATGTAATTAATTCCTGTAACAGTACTAATTCGTGTAGAAAATGCTTGCCATTAGTAAAAAGGCACCATACTTTATTACATTTCGAAAAGGGAACACGAGATGATAATGTAAACAAAATAACGCCTGATAAAACTAGCCAGCTGTCCGCAAATGCAGACGCATTCCTTTCTTCAGAAGAGGTGATTCCTTCTGTCGCCTCTCAAGATAAACACCGTTAGCCTCAAAACTCTTCTGCTTTGACTATATCACGCACGGCTAATAAACAAGTATTACTCTCCACAGCTATAATTTATTTGAAGAGTGCTAATGGGGAATTTTTGGCTTGCCGTGCGCTGTTAGATAGTGGGAGTCAAAATAATTTCATGACTAAAAAGTGTGTTCAATTATTGAATCTACGAGGAAAAAGTAGACTCAATACTCTTTCTGAGACGGAGGCGAATAATTCATTCGCCTCCGTCTCAGGACTAAGCAGAATCAATATGAACATTAGAGAAAGCGTGATTGCAGGTGTTTCTAACGCAGATAAGAGTTTTATGCGTACTTTAAATTTTTATGTTGTTCCAAAAATAGCTCGCATAACCCCTGCTAAATATCTAAATATACCAGATCTTAAACAGTTACAACCAGTTGATTTAGCTGACCCAGAGTTTCATAAACCAGGTCCAATACACATTTTGTTGTCAAATGAAGTATTTTTTGATTTACTGAAGACCGATAAAATAAGTATGCAGGGGCTGATCTTTCAGCAGTCGGTCTTCGGATACATTGTCAGTGGGTCTGTATGCATGCCGCAACAAGACAGTTTTGATAATTACTGTGGGTTTGTAGAAACTGTAGATGATTTATCTGATATTATGAAAAAGTTTTGGGAGATTGAAAGCGTTCAAGAAACAAAAAAGTTGAAGAGTCAGGAGGAGGAATTTTGTGAGCAATATTTCCTCCGCACACACTGTAGACAAGATAACGGTAGATATGTCGTAGAGATGCCGATTAAAGAGGAAGGACTTCTACTTTTAGGCGAATCTAAGGAGAACGCTAATAAACGATTGAATTATTTGCATAAACGTTTTGCTCGCAATCCCGATATGAAACCTTTATATGAAGATTTCATTACGGAGTATAATCAATTTGATCATTCAGAAGAAATTTCTGAAGGGGACATTTCTAGTTATTCATATTATCTGCCTCATCATGGCGTTTATAGACCCGACAAACCTAGCACTAAACTCAGGGTAGTGTTCGACGCTTCTGCTCCTACGACTACGGGAGTTTCACTAAATGATGTTTTACTAAATGGAGGGACAGTTCAAGATGAACTATTTGATATTATTTGCAGATTTCGTACTCACAAATATGCCTTCACAGCAGACATTATTAGCATGTATCGTCAGATTAAAAGTAAGGAGAATCAACGAGACTTATTACGTATCTTGTGGAGGAGTCGCGAAGAAGAACCGGTTAAAATTTACAGATTGAAGACTATAACTTACGGTACTTCGAATGCGCCATATCTCGCAACACGCACACTCAATCAACTAGCAGATGACGAAAGGAACGACTCTCCAGTAGCAGCGCAAATAGTACAAAGAGACCTTTACGTCGATGACGTATTGACAGGAGCTCATACTTTAATAGAGGCCCAAGAAGCACGATCACAATTGATTGAATTGCTATCACGTGGAGGAATGCTTCTGCATAGATGGTGTGCAAATCACGGGAATCTTTTACAGTTCCCAGGTGGACAAGAAGATTATTCATTCAATAACTCAGATGACAATCAGAGCATCAAGACTTTAGGATTACTGTGGAACACAAGAGTCGATTGTTTCTCTTTCAAATCGGCAATCAAGGAGCCAACTACTTACACGAAAAGAACAGTACTATCTAACATTGCTCGCATATATGATCCATTAGGATTAGGATTACTCGGACCAGGAGTAACAAAGGCAAAAATCTTCATCCAAGAACTTTGGCTTTTGAAGCTTGACTGGAACGATCCGCTACCCGAAAATACAGTTAAGGAGTGGCAGCTTTTCACGGCGTCCATGAAATCGATTAACGACTTACAAGTGAGCAGATATGTTTTGAAAGACGAATTTTCAGAAGTTCAAATTCATGGGTTTTCAGATGCGTCGGAACGTGCGTACGGGACAGCAATTTACTTACGTTGTAAAAATGACAGAAATTCATCCGCAAATTTGCTTTGTAGTAAGTCCAGAGTAGCCCCACTGAAAAAGCTTACAGTGCCATGCTTGGAACTATGTGCAGCTGTATTGTTATCACAGCTTGTAACAAGGGTGGTAACTTTATTGGACATAAAAATCAGTAAGATATTTTTGTAGTGTGACTCGACCATAGTTTTAACATGGATTCAAACTCCGCCGCATTTGCTGAAAACTTTTGTTGCCAACAGAGTGACAAAAATCCAAGAGCTGACTCAAACATGCCAATGGAACCATGTGCGTTGAGATGAAATTCCAGCAGACCTTGTTTCTCGAGGACTGAACTTCGACAAACTGCATGAGAATGATCTCTGGTGGTATGGACCAGACTTTCTTCGTAAACAGACTGACCTCTTAATGTCTGAAAATCCAATTCTATCACTCAAGGAAGAGGACTTGTGCAAGGAGATGAAAGATGTTCCAACCATAGTCACTCCAACTAGTGGGACAAATTTAGTGAACATTTTTGAACATTCAGAAGCTGCATTATGTTCATTGTCTGAAGATTTCTATGTCAAAATCTTTAATTTAACTAATAGTTTCATTAAGTTAATACGCATATTTAGTTTTATTTGCAGGTTTATCTGTAATTGTAAGAATTCAACCAAAAAATCAAGGGACCCTTAACCAATTCCGAACTTAAATCTGCGGAAATTTTGTTGATTAAACAGGTACAGTATGTGACATTTTCTCAGGAGATGATCAATTTAGAGAAAGGTAAGACTATTCCTGTTAATAGTAAATTGAAATTTTGAATCCATTTTTGGACTCAAACGGTATCCTTAGAGTAGGTGGTAGGCTAAATAATGCGCACATAAGTTATAATAGCAAACATCCTATAGTACTTCCAAGTAATCATAAGTTGAGTGAAATGATTTTTGAGTATTATCATAAAAAATTCCTACATTTAGGACCTCAGTCCCTTCTACATCATGTTAGACAAAAATATTGGATTGTCAACGGCAGATCACTAGCCAGAAAAATAGTTCATAGATGCGTCGTTTGTTTTAAAAACAAACCGCAAGTCAACAGCCAAATTATGGGGAATCTTCCTTCGGAAAGGGTGTCACCTAGTCCACCTTTTTCTAATTGTGGGGTGGATTTTTGTGGCCCTTTTCTCATAAAATACAGGAACCAAAGGAAGGGTGTTTATAACAAGGTGTATGTAGCAGTGTTTGTTTGTCTCGCTACAAAAGCGATTCATTTAGAAGTTGTTTCTGACCTTACTTCTGAATCCTTCATAGCTACTCTCAAACGATTCTTTGCAAGGCGAGGCAAAAGTTCAACTCTAATATCTGATAACGCAACTAATTTTGTTGGTGCAAATCCAGAGTTAAAAAGGTTACAAGCATTGGTTGAGAAGCCAGATAATACGATGATTGATTTTTTAACATCTGAATCAATCACTTGGAAATTCATCCCACCTCGTGCACCCAATTTCGGTGGCTTATGGGAAGCTGGGGTGAAATCCTTTAAATACCATCTCAAAAGAACGTTAGGAAATTCAGGTAAGAGTGTGCCTTGTGAAGACCAAGGCGGGTATTTTGAAAAGGCCAATTACCAAATTAGCAATTTTACCACTTGAACCTTGCTAAGAAATTGCTGAATGTATGTATTTTCATATTATTGCCTATATATATTTTGATTTAACAGTCTACGAATTGTATAACCATTGTTTCACCCTATTGTATTTTGTTATTCACTGTATTGTTTTTGTTGTAACATTGTTTATCTGTAATGGCAAATATTTTATGTTAATTGTTTATTATTGAAGTGTTTGAACCCTTCAATGTCGGGGTATGTTGAGTCCTAAACGGTTTATGTATCCCTACCCACGCATTTGGCGTGAATTTATTTGGAACCGTCCTTGGCGCAGTTTGTGTGGGCGCCTCTTTAATGTAACCCGATCATTCGCTCTCTTCGCTTCGCCCTAAGCGGCACGCAGTTTGAGTAATTAAAATTTTATTGAAAACTCAGCAACTTTATTCTCATTTTATTTTGAATACTAACGCCCGCACCCGCAACGTCATCATCCCAACATTTATTGTACAGGCCTGTCTCCCAAGCTGAAATCGCCGTGGGACGGTGCTTACCAGGGGCATAGCCAGAAATTTTTCATGGGGGGGTTACGACTACTACAACTCATATATATGTATACGTGTGTGCGATAATGTAGTGAATAATATAAATTTTGTATGGCAAAAACTTCCTCATGGGGGGGGTTATGACCCCCCTAACCCCCCCCCTTGGCTACGCCCCTGGTCCTTACACAGTCCAGGTCTTCGTAAGTCACCTAACTCGAAACCAAGAGTTGTACGATCGGCTAGCCGTTTACCGCGGTGGTAATTAGTTATTTGAATATTAGACCATGGTCACAATGGCGTAATTCCCCCTTTCTTGCATCTCTCATTTCTTTCCTGTCTTTCTCCCCTTCCTCTTTCTTCGACTCTCTTTTACTCAGTACTTACGCCATGCTTAGTGTACATATTTGTAATATATTAGTTTTCATTAATGTGTATTTCTTTATGATGTTTATTATTTATTAGTGTGTAACTATTTATTATTTTTATTATTTATTAGTGTGTATTTGCTTATTGTGTTTATTGATTATTTGCTTAAATTATGTTGTTAAGATTTGGTTAAAGGTTAGACACTGTATATATTTGTGTGACCTCCTAACTGGGGATTGTACTGCCCGGGACGTGCAGTCCTTGAGAAGGGGGCAATGTTACGAATTTTCGGGGCAATCTGAAGCTCTGGGGCTTAAAATAGTTTAAAATTCGTATTCTACGCTTCAAATAGATAAATTTTGCTTTTGTTGCATCAAAATCGGCCAATTAGAACCGGAGATACGGAGGTTTCGGTTTCCCATTCATATATATGGGGTTTCTAGAAAACTCGAGAAATATTGGTCCTAGGGCTTAGATCTCTTCACTTTTTGCGCCAAACTTTCTTATTTTTGGTGCCAAACTTTCTTATTTTTGGCGCCAAACTTGGCGATATTTCGCCAAATGTCGCCAACCTTGGCGACATTTTGGTCATTTGGCGCGATTTTCCCTATGGGGCCTGAAAGTTGGTTTTCCAGGATTAAAAACAGATCATAACCTAACATTTGTCTTCTATGACGTAATCAAAATTCACGCTTTATCTGGAATCTTCGAGAAATAGACTTTTCTGGAAGCTGCTCGCAGCCCCGACAGTTCAGTGTGAGTCAGCACCCGTATTGTGAAAGCTCTCTGAGTGAGTACGCTTGCTTTGTGAATTGATAGTGCTATAGAAGCTGTGATTTAGTTTGCTTTTTGAAGCTGTTTTAAAAGTGCTGTGTGTCAATTCTTCATTGCTGTATCTTAAGGGATTGTGTACGATATCCCTTGAATATTTTCACTGAATTTTTGCCTGTGAATGTGTTTTATTTTGTGTGAGAAATACAGCATTTGTGAGAGCTTCTGATCTAAGCGGACTGTTAGAGCACATTACTGCTTCATTGTGCTTGTGAATTTTGTACAGCTGATTGTTCTACGAATTTCTAGAAGCAATAAAGTTGTGTTCCATCCTGACCAGTGGACCTTTTACTAGAACTTCTACGCCAACTGGACTTTATAACGACGAACCCCGGAAACAAGCAGAGTATTCTGCAACAATATGTTTACTATGCAGTAGGGTGGAGCGAAAAAACTTTTTTTTGTAAATTCATATTGCCTGAGTCATTATATGGTGCCAAACTAGCTGAAACCAGTTGTCTCCAAATTTCAGCTTAAAATGTTGACATCTTGAGGTTCCACACCTCAAGTGAATATTTATATTGGCTTTTTTTTCAAGTTTTTAATGATTTTTGTGTAAAAAATATTTTTTTATTTAATATTTTACTAAATAATTATTTTGTGAAATAATATTAATGAATTATTTTCTCATTAATAAATTGTTTTATTGAAACGTTACTGCCAGATATCAGATCCAGAAATGGCTTTTTGTACCTAAAAGAGGCAAATTAGCTACAGTTGTATATAAAGAGCTTCTCTTCTTGCATTATAGTTTCGTCCTTTATTCCATCGAAGTATATGGTCTACAAAGACTGTTTTACTTGTGTAGAATTAAGTTGTGATCGTATCTTTCATTATAATTTTTCATAACTGGAATTACTTCTTGGTGACTTACCACAGGCAAGGAGGCTTTCTTCCAAATTCTTTCAACGTTCAAAGTAATAATCTCGATGATCTCTCTTACTGAAGGATCCTTCTTGTTCCTCTAAGCTTCCACAATATATCATTTTTTGTCAATAAAAAATGCTTCATTAAATCTGAATACGTTGGTAATACTGTCTCTTTCAATTGTACTGGAATTCCGAAAACCTTACAAAACGTTTCACTTCTAGTTGTGGTCATAATTCAAAACTCCATATTATTTTGTCAAAAATAAATCAAAATTAATTAAACGTATCGCTTCAACAACATAGCTTCGTATCACAAATTAGAAACAAGTGGTTGAACCAAAGGCAATCGCAAAAGCGAATCATTCCACACAATAAAAGTCTAGTATGTGGAAGAGCATATAGTTATGTTGTCAGAACCTGGTTTTGTTCACATAGGACATGTGACTCCGGATTCAGGCTCTAGTGCTGATATTACTTGCAGCAGCATCAACTTCGTTATACAGAAAAGATTACACTTTCGGATCTTGTTGTCTTTGGGGGCGCTGGAACGAAAGTCAACATTGGGAAGAAAAATGACATAGTTAGACGGCATGAAATCTTTCTTGGCCATAAATTTCACTGGTTTGTATGCTTATTGCATACTAATGAACTACCTTTTCGCCACCTTTTCCATAAGATTGACGGAAAAACATCTAGGCCACACCAGTTTTCTGGAACAACAGGAAAATCTCTGGAAACGTACGAAACCCCTATTGTAACAAATTTTGTTCCTATACCTGTTGCTCTGCCTGAAATTGGTAAAAAAGACCTCAGTACAGACCAAATGTACCTCTCCGATATTTCTAGGGCAGTATGCTCTAGAAATATCGGAGCCATCCAGATTTGGCAAACGGAAGTCCAGGAATGATGTCAAATTCAAGCTGACCCACTACAGCGAACAGATTACTGCGCCTGTACATGTCAACTGCCGAACCAATGCTTTAAACTCCTAGTAGACTATGTGATGAGAGTTTACGTGCCATCCTGGTTTGAAATAAAGAAAATCCCTGCAGTTACATTCATGGAGCACGGAATGATGAAAAGAAGTTCATTCTTGCCAGAAGATTTTAAGTCAATCACTCATGAACTTACTCAGAGAAACTCTTTATTTTGCTCATTCTGAAAATATTCTGTTGGCAATGCTGTTTGATGAATGATCACATATTCGAGAACTTGGCCTAAGAGGAATATTGAAAGCAAGAAAAACTGACTGGAAGGGGAAAATACGCCAATTTGATCTTCCAAATATAAATTTCGAAGGAGGAGTATTTTCAGATGATTCACTGGGACAATCCTTTGGAACCACCAGCTACCATGAACCTCAGTGACGAAGACGTAGCAAGTATGATCAGAAACGGTTCAGAATTTGAAATAGAGAAGCTCCTTTGCCATTCTCAAGCAGTAGAAAGGCATGTAAGACTACTAACACAAGCATCATTGGTAACATGTGGAGCAGAAACCAGAGATGGATACATTCATTGTGGAATCAAATCACGAAAGGAACTTCCAAAGTTTGATACCAAAGTTAATTATTTTGCCCGGCATGTGGACTCCAAAATTGAAGACTGATTAAAGTAAAGTGTTTTATTAGTCAATAATACTCGAAAGGTAAATTTGGTATCATTTCCTTTTCTGTATTAATATGCTTTCTAAATATGAATTGTCTTTAAAAATGAAGTAATATGTAAATATTTAATAGCTATGTATTCAAAATATACCCCAAAACTTATGATGCTCGGTTGCAAGTTAGTGACGTTTTTTTTTTTCTTTCTTTCTTTTTTTTTTTTTTTTTTTTTTTGTTAACGTCAAAGTTTTACTGTTTCTTTTTAGTAATTAGAACTGATTTTGAGTCAGAAAATAAAGTTGTTGTAAACATTAAAATTAAATTTAAAAAATTGATTTTTTTTTTTTACTTTTTACGTTAACATTCGTTTCTTTGAGCCCAGTGTGGAACCTGAAGACAATCAGTAAATGGACTAGGATTTTTTTTTCTGTGACTTTTAAGTCAAACAGCACCATTTGTTCAGTCAGGAAATATTAAAATAAAATAAAAAAATGCTTTTTGCCATTTTCACTCCACCTTAATGCACAGTGGCATACACAAATGAAGTGGGGGGTGAAGATTCAACCCTCCCCCCTTGTCCGTGCATTTTTAACATAAAGTCCTTACATTTTTAATTTTAAACATATAGATTATGATTTTTATCTCACCTAAAGATTATTTCCATGTCCCCCTTCTCTTACAGAAAGTCGGTGTACATCACTGATTATGCATCTGCACATTATAAGTGCATAAAATGTTTGTAAGTAATATAATTACAACAAAAAGAAAAAACAGACATGTGCTTGAAATTACCTAAGTGATATGATAATTTTAAGAAATAAGAGGGGGCCCCCAAAGGGATGTTTGCTTGAGAGTGGCTTTTCGAGGCCCAGATAAAGTTTTTCTAGAATACAAATAATGGGAACACAAGGTCATTAGTTAAAGAACTTTGGTTCTAGAAATACCGGCATATAAATTTAATTTTTTCAAAATCAGCTGTACATATCGTAATACAGCGGATCTGTTAGTGAGCTGTTAGCTATTTTGTAAACAGTAAGCAACTTTTTTCTTTTCTGTTTAAACAGTGTTAGGTGATCCATTTTGAATAATAAATGTACAAATCTAAAAAGTTATAAAAGAAAAAAAAATCCAAGAGGTTGGGAAAATAGTTGTATGGATTTTGAGGCCCCTACCTGTGGGGGCCCCGGGCATTCGCCCTGCCATACCTCCCTATTTTTACGGCTCTGCTTCTTTCGCCATAAGCCAAATCTATGCGAACACGAATGATCTACTGGAGCAATTGCGCAAATACAATGCTATAAGTGTTTTCTATTATCTCTTCTTTTTAATGGTGTGAATCACATATAGGCAAACCCTGACCCGCAGGCCTGATGTGGCCCTCCACGGTATTTTATCCGGCCTGTGGGACATTTCAAATTTCCATAGACCAGTGGTCCCCCCAAAAAATGTTAGCTGTTTTAAATTATTTTACTGTTTATTAAGCACTTCAAGACTATGCATTAAAATTCCAGTCTCTTAAATCCTTATTGCCCTTTCCAACAACCTAACTGTGTGAAGCGGGATTTTCTGCACTGACAAGAACAAAAATAACAAGACAAAGGAATGAATTGGACATAAGCAACACACTTTGGGTGTCATTGCTTCCTATTACCCCCAGATGTAACTGACTCGTTCATGGACGCCGGCAGAATATTTCCCAGGGGGGGGGGGAAAGACTACTTCAACGTATGGTTACCATGTTGGAAAAAGCAAAAAAACAAGGAAAAACACTACATACAAAAATCCAGGGGGGGGCATTGCCCCCCTTGCCCTATGCTGCCGGCGCCCATTGACTCTTTGCAAAGAAATAAGCTCAGTGTTCTCATTGATTTAGTGTTCTAAATCATTTTACATTCATTTTTTTGTGAAACTGTATATTTCATTTTGAAGGTATGTTTAAATACAATTAAATTAGAACAATTTTAAATTTAACAATCAGCGCCCCCCCTCCCCCTCACCAGTCCGCAGTAAAATTATCAAACACTGACCAGACCGCGGCGATAAAAAGGTTGGGGAGCACCGCCATAGACAATATCAATATAAAGCAAATATAAATCCCTCTTATACAGGTCGCGACGTCGCTAACATCCTAAATTTTGTCCCGCAGCTTTCCAAAGGTTGCCCGTACCTGGTGTAAACGAACAGGTTAAACCCGGGTTTCCCTCCCATCAACCATACATATTACATTTACGCAGTTACGGATATAAATAAATTTGCGGTGTCATGTCACATTATATATACAGATTAAATCCGAATTTTTATCGTTTCAAATAACCATATGAGTTAATATGGTAACTAATATATGCACTAATATGGTAATATGCAACTAATTGTTATTGTTAATATTAATTTTCAATAAACTAGTATTAATCTTGCTAAAAATATGGTAAAAAATTCGCAGTCCTTAATTTTGCGAGACGAGACAGGCAATTTCTCTGCGAGATGCAAGACGAGACGAGACGAGACACCCCTATTTCTCGTCTCGCGCGTATCCCTAGACGAAAATTTGTCTGCATTCAATATATTTAATTTTCATCCACCTAAAATAAATAAATTCATATTCAATTTTTATTATATACCCAAATCGAATTTCATACTCTTCTGGAAATGCGCGGAATCTTTTGTTTTGTGTACACAGCTATTCTCATATCCATGAAGACGATTTATTTGGAAAAAAATAAAATAAAATAAATAAACTGTGTAATCTAGAAAAACTACTTTAAACGAATTGGAATCCCAATTGTAGGACGTTTTCACTTGAATTAGGTAATTTAGTTTAGCAAACGATTCACTTTTTTTTTACTTTCGGAAATAAAATGGTGCTGAAAATAGCAAAACATCGCTTAAAATTAAGGGAATGGGTAGATTTTTAGAGTAGCGCAGATTGTTTTCTATATTTTTATACATAACTAGCAGCGAAACCCGGCGTTGCTCGGGTTAAAATGCACCGCATGTTTAATAGTATAAAAAATATTTAAGGATCCATTTTTTAACGTAGATAATTTAGATTTCTAACTTCTATCTAGCCTTATCTAAGTCCTCACTTGCAGACCGCTACTGGGAGGCCAGCGTCCATTTGGATACATAGACTATTTGATGCAGCTGAGTTTTTTGTTCGTGTGTTTTTTTTTTCGTTTTTACCATTCCTTTGCTGAATTAGTCTTCCTATCTTGCCATTGGAAATTTAAAAAAAGTTATCGCATCCTGAGCATATTGATGCATGTGACGTGGACTTCCAGTAATAAATGTCGATGGCAAGATGACCAATTTTCCTATGTTATCGACGTTTGCATCATTTATCATTGCATCTCTCAAATGGATGTATTCATCCGAACGGTTATGAACGCAACTTTCGTTGATTATGGCGAATAAATTCTAATCTTTCCGTCTCAATTTTAGCATACATCTCTACAGTAAACTGCTGAAATAACTGCCGAGTAGTTTAAAATATGGTTATATTCATCATTTCTAGTCATAATTCGATAAGCATAAAATTGCATAGCTGATACTTTTTTGTTAGTTTCGACACCTGTAGCTGGATCGATTTGTTGAATATTGAAGTGATAACCATCCTCACCTTGCCAAAAAAATAGCTACTTCGTTCGTTTCAGGTGCATTGAACCTTCTTTCGTGTTGGCCGGCTGGTATTTTATCTGCTCGAATAACGATCTTATAATTATATGCAGCCATT
Source organism: Cheiracanthium punctorium (assembly GCA_038373885.1). Lineage (NCBI taxonomy): Eukaryota > Metazoa > Arthropoda > Arachnida > Araneae > Cheiracanthiidae > Cheiracanthium > Cheiracanthium punctorium. The sequence continues at coordinate 1 of JAWZYV010009045.1, read as the reverse complement.
T